>JAJAGP010000485.1:0-25000 GCA_025084515.1 Ancistrus triradiatus | reverse complement strand
TGTGCGCGAGGGCATAACGTCCCCCCGTGCACCCCAAATCCCAGATAATAGGCACTTGAGCTCTGGTTTCATCAGACAGCTGGCGTTGCCGATAGAAGCCGGGCCATGTTTCTGAGCACATGTGTGGGGCCAGGTTCTCGCAGGATTTCCCACACTCCCTCCAGAATCTCTCTTTTCAGCTCAGACACAAAGGAAGTGTGCCGCACTAAATTATCCATTAGGCACGGCGGTGTGGATGCTGGCCCCTTTACTGCACCACCTCCGAGCCACCGGCGCCCTGTGGGAGGAACCTGTAGGCTTTTTAAAATTGACATGTTGAATGTTTGAGAATGTAAACAGCAATGGCAGGTTTGAGCCCAGTTTTACGCTTCAAGGATCAGTTTAACTGAGAGAGTGTTATTCAGTAAAGTCAGAGCTGGCGTAAAAGGTTGGTGAAAGCTGTGGAATTCAACAATAAGTTAAATTAAGCCAGCAGAGGTCACCTGACCAGTTTAGTCACAGCCACTAGTATTAATCGGGCACCACCTGCATCCAAAACAAAGCGCCCAAGCTTGCAGTTGTTTAATTTTATTTAACGTGTTGTTTTAAGTATTTTTCTGTCATTTATTTCATTTTATTCTGCTTGGTGGTCCATGTGATGCATTGTTTCTATCCTATGGTTGCACTGTATGCTTGTTTTTGTCTATTTTTGTTTCATTTTAATTACATTTCTAGGCTCTGCGGTTCTTAGCTGCTTCTTTGGTTCATTTCCATGCTTTGTTTGTTGCATGACCTTCCTCACACACTGATGTGTGCCCTAATGTTTGTAAAGCCCTGTCACAAATCAAAGGTGTGTGTCGTTAATGCTTAAACTTGCTCTCACCATGAGGTCTCTCACTCAGTCAAGTGCTGGCACACTTTTCTCACCATCACACCTTTCAACGCTGTCACTACAGAACAAGGCGTGTGCCTTTACTACTGTGGGAACGCTTTGGTCTTCCTGCCTGCCAGCTTGTCATCGAGTTATATTAGCAGCACACACACACACACACACGCACACACACGCACACACACACACACACTAATTCTTTATACTGGCATAATATTACTCTGGATATTTGATGCAGTAGCCTAGTGCAAATCTTTTGTCTCTTGACTTTTCAAATTTTTGTCTTTCTTTTGTGGGGACTTTCTACTGATATAATATTACTGTAGCTATTTAATGTTTCACCTGCAGCTAACTCTAACCTTAAACTCAGTAACCTAAAGCAAATCTTTAGGCTTTTTCTTGTCAAACAAAGAATAAAGCTATTTACGTTGTATGAACCAGCAAAATGTTCCCACGAGATAAAAATGTCAGATCTTTCCATACTTGTAGGGACATCAGGTCCCTGCAGTGATATATAAACTTGATCCTCAGCAAACACACACACACACACACACACACACACACACACACACACACACACAAATAACTTAGTCATCATATTGTTGGCATTTTTCCTTCGCATAATGTTACTGCAGATATTTAATGCTACTAATCTTAATCTCAGTACACTAAAGCAAATAATTTGGCTCGTAGTTTTTCAAAAGAATGTTGAGGTTTTTGGTGAAGAAAAAAAAAAGAAAGAAAGAAAAAAAAGTTGTTTTCATCGTGGGAACAAGCAAAATGTCCCCACAAGGTACATTTGATCTTTTTTGATCCTTACAATAATATATAAACTTGATTCACACACACACATACACACACACACACACAAACACACACACACACACACAAACTTTGTCTTTATGTTGTATAGGGAATTTCTACTGACATAATGTTACTGCAGATATTTACTGATCCTAAACTTAACCTCAGTAACCTTATACAAAGTTTTTTGTAAACACACACACACACACACACACACACACACACACACACACACACACGCACACACACGCACACACACACACACCACATCATTGTAATGATCCCCGCTGACAGACACACTCCGCTTCCTGGCGTGCCCCCTCCTCCTGTCCTGAAGCTCAGATTTGCCCTCAGGCTTCAGCCATTGATGTTATCAAGTGTTGCACCCAGGCGTCTGATTGGACGCTGAGTGTGGGAAAGCTCGAAGTGCCTCAGCCCCATGCTGCTGGACGCGGAGAAACGTATTGTAAATGGAGCATCAGTCTTTGTGTGCAATCAGCCTCCATTGTCAGGCCATGTTTATAGTTTATCTGTAAATAACAGTTATGGCCCGGATTAATGCTAGCTCAGAGAAAAGCCATTTAACTGCACAGACCCATTATTCATGTAGAAATGAAATTTGGTGGTTTGAGGGATTTAGTTGGAGCTTGACAATACAGTTTAAAATCCTTCAATTGCAAGATGCAGTTACATTTAAAATAAATGTATTATATGTATTCTTTTTAAACTATTTATATACTCAGCACTCAATTCTAATTTAATAAGGCAATATAAGACTTGAGCTACAATTTGTTTTGTTTTTTTAAGTGAATTTCCTACATTATTTTTATTTTATTTAAGTGATTGTCTAGCAAATCATTTAAATGGAAACGAAGGGAGTCTATTTCAGCATTGATTGTCACACTACATCATTTCAGGAACTTATTTGTTGCTACTACTTAAAAAACAGTTTATAACGTCATTTGTAAGGTTCACAACCTGTATTTAAAATACGTACATGATGAATATGGTCCCTTACAGGTATGGTGTAAGCAAAATCTCATGTATATACATAATTAGTGTCAGTTTACACATTGTAATTCCAGAGGGTTGGTGGAGGAATTTCGCTGGAAAGATACCTTTTAAACTATAAAGATATCATATTTATTCTTGTTTTTGTTTCTTTTGCCTTCTGACATGATTGTCTGTGTTTAAGGGAGTTCAGGCTCATTGGGGGATCATCCCCACAACTGGAGCAAAAATCATGACCAAGCCCTGTGATGAACTGGCATCCAGTCCTTGGTATGCTCATGCACCCTTCACCCTGACCGGGATAAATACTAAAAACATGACAGTAATTATAAGGATTGAAGAGGAACCACGTTCGTTCATTTCAGAAATGATCTTATTTATTAAGCAACGACAACAGACACACAGTGTCAGATAAACATCTCGGTGTACGTACCGAACATGAGAAAAATGCAATTTCCCAATTACCTTTACAAAAGGTTCAAATCAAGGATTATAATCAGACAATCCAATACATTCAAGGCTTAATTCTAAGTGGAATTAGTAATAACATACGAATGTTTTGTAGAAAAGTACTTGACGGAGCAAAAAAATAACCTTTGCATCTTTGCTATCATGCAAAACGTATAAAATTCAGCTTCCAGTCTTCCAACCCTACCGGCTTCAATATGAAGAATCGGTCTCTTAGGTGCTTCTCAAACAGAAGCGCTTCTTTCACGTTCCGTAACGAAAGTGGAAATACAAATCTCCTACATCAGGTGAGACGGCAAAACTACCATCTGGTTAAGGTAAAAAGTCACAGTCTTCAGAGTCTCTACCAAGGTCTCCACACAGCCCTTTGAACGCTGAGCTCCTGCTTGACAGGAGCCGGCTGGAGCTGGGAGGGACGCGAAGGACCCACGTGGGCTGCTCTCTGGGCTTCCTGGCAGCGGGTGAGATGCTGAAGCGTGACGTCCAGCTTGGAATTGGCGGCCAGGAAACTCATGGTCTCTCTCCAGCACTGAGAGTAACCGTCGCAGTGGGCTTTCTGAGGCGCCGACCCCTGGGCTTGGAGCTGCTGCTTGAGGAAGATGACCGTCATCTCGAGGATGTCGGCTTTCTCCAGCTTGGTGTTGGGATCTTGCTGGTGGAATTCCTTCTCCAGCATGACCTTGAGCTGCTCGATGCAGTTGTTGATGCGATCGCGCCGCATTTTCTCCACCACTGGTTTTCTCAGCTGTCGAGAGGGAAGCGAAGTTCTGTCAGCGACTCGGCAAGTCGAATCGTGTTAAATTGTCAACAGTCAGCTTTGAAAGAGGCGACATGATCAGCGTGGTAAAGATACTCACTTTATGTTTTTCCTTGTTGGAAAGCCTGGCGTAGTCAGCAGTAGGCAGGCAGGTAGGAGCCATGGTCTCTGAGGAAGAGCTCGTGCTTCTCTGAGAAGAGCAAGTCAGATGTGATCTAGAGTGAGGCTCCCTCTTCCCTATTTATAGGAGGGCATTAGCATTACAAAGGCATGAGTCCCAGGCAGGATTAGGTTTCCCACACTCAGAGGCCAGTGGGTGAGGCGTCCTTGACAATAGAAGAGGCATCAATTATTCCATGGTTAACCGGCCTCATGGCCCCAACAGTGGGGATGGCCTAAGAGATATCAGTAGCACAGGCACAAGGTTGTTAGATTTTTATTACCTGGGAACCTTTCCTGGCACTGATAAGGCACCTGCAGCTGGGAACTATTAGTGTTTGATAACTTCCCAAAGGCCATCGACCTGCTATAAAGATACGAAATTACACCTCTTATCTTGCTCAAACACGTGTCTGAATTCGACTGCGGTAAATCGTTATCGACGCGTTGCGTCGTCCGAAGCGACGTTCTCATCCCCTATCACACCGTGAGGAATGCATTCACTGAAAATGTCAATTAAGGGCAATTATCCCATGCTCTCAAGAACGGCACACTTCTATTGTTCCGGGCGCCCTCCCTCCCAGTCGAGAATTTTGGGTAATAAATGGATAGACAGTGTGGGAAAGCCAGGCAGGATCCTGCTCACACGTCCTCCAGTCAATAGAGCTGCACCCCTCCTCCTTCCCCCTACACACTCTTTGAACCTGCTGCTTTGGTCTGGGTCCGTGGGACGCGTGCATGTTCTCACCGGACTTCTCCCACATCACCTGCTTCCCTCCATTCCCCCACTCCTCCCTTCTTTCGACAAGCAGGCATGTGCTGGAACATCTGCACTAAAAGGCGTTTTACAAAGGGGATTTGAACCTGAACTTCTTTTCAGCAGGAAAGCCACAGGTTTTCGGCACGATGAAAGGCAGCAGCCAGACTTCTAATATATGGTATTAGGCGTGATATCGTTTCTTTTGTTCGTCAGTGCACAATCACACCCTCTCTCTTTCTGCTGTCTGAAGGCGAATTCCTAAGACGGATTAAGGAACGGAGTACATCCGAAGAACCACTTGTCTATAAACACCATATGTTCAGTGCCGTTTTGGAGGGAACTCTTTACCCGTTGGCTCCTTTTCTCTCCTCGAGCCACCAACTTCTCAACAATGACTCGAGATGACAGACGATGCCGCTAAAAGAATGAAGGCATTTCGCTCTGTCCATTGAGGAAAAAAAGAGAAAAGACCGATAATAGAGCAGGCATGCAGTGTCTCTATGGTGGTGTGCCCAGCTGCCCAAGTATCTAAGTCTGGCCAAAGGAGCTCTCTCCAGAGAGGAATGTATGAGAGCTTCGACCTGTGTGTGTTTCCCACACTTCGGCTCCATTCAGAAGCCGGCTCCACCCTGCCTCCAGTGATCCAGCACACTCTATTATGCCTCGGCCTCAATAGACCATCTGGACTTTTGCTTACCCAAACAAAGGCTCGCGCTCTCTCCCACACACCTTAGACAGGCAGGGCAACAGGTAGTGCCCTGTTGACAGATATCGTGGTGGCGCGTGAAGGCCTAACCACACACCCACTTACCCCCGGTGCCGTGTGTACATCAAGGCACTCTGCACCTGCCCATGCAAATGCCTCTTGTTTACATATCAAACTGGCATTTCACCTGTTGAACGTTGCACGTCACGAGTCGGACAACGATGTTCTGCCGGAATGGTAAGCCTCGGCGATCCAACAGACGAGAGTCACGTCGCAAAAGATTCGGAAGGCCCTTTCGGTTTTGCCCTCCCCTCCCTTTGTGTTTAATGACCACCAACACACTGGCAAGTGCCACCACTTTTTTTCAGCGGGCCAGAAGGTACGCCACAATGCGACAGTTTTTCGCGCGCCAAGTGCCTTTTCACGGCTCTCCTGAATGCCAGGTCACGTGACTGAGGCATGCCATTGAGCATTTCCTCAGATCAAGGCTGAGATTCCAGCCGATGGAGGGGAGGTCAGGGCTTTCCCAGCAAACACGCTGATGAGGAGGCATCACACTGAGGAGGACGGACGCCCAGCATCTGCCTCCGTCTCTCTGCGTGAGGGTGAGAGAGTGTCAGGCCAGGGGAATGCAGGCAAAAGCCTGGTTTTCGGAGGGAGGGACCCGGGTATTGTGCCTTTACAAGTTACTTTTGGCGGGAGCTGGAAGGGAGTGTGGGAAAGGATTTGGGGTTAAGTCCTTCACAGGAGCCCACGCCGCCCACACACACACACACACACACGCCGATGATTCAGAGCGTGTACTGTTAGATGCAGTAACAGAGTTATGGACTCCGGCAGGTGTTCTTGCTGTATTTGTTTTTCAGAGCAGGCAACAGATTGGAATTACATGGCTTATCTCGGGCCGGCTTTCACGCTGGTTGGTGCTACGTTCCGGTCTTAGTGAGACCATTAATGGGTAATACACTGTTGTCGTGTTGTGGGTGTGTGGACCCACGTTCACACGGGACTTCTCCAGCATCACCTGCTTCCCTCCATTTCCCCACTCCAGCCTTCTTTCACTAAGTAGACAAGTGCTCGAGCTTCTTCTCAAGAAAGCACAGGTTCTCGGCATGATAACAGTCCTCCATACGGCTTTGAGTAAATGTTTGTAACGGTTGGACTTAGCTTGACTGAGAACATGCTGTGTAAAGGCATCATGCTCAATGTTACTCATGTAAAGTGAAATCTTGGAACTTTCTTCATACGACCAGTTTGGACATACTTTTGCCCCCACATTTGCACAAATGATCTTTGAAAGACTTCAAAGATTGGTAATACCTGTACATGTAAGACCCAGGCTCAGGGTATTGTTGGATTCCTAAGCAAGCTCCCCTTCTCCTAACTCCTCTTTCTCTTTTCCCCACACGGCCCAAGTTCAAGCTGCCCTGCCCTGTCCTTCATGTACAGGTACTCTCTGGTTTTCTATGGCCTGACTTATATCTTGATATCTTGACTTTAAGACGGGAATCCGATAATACACGTAATTATACATTCGTCAGAAACCGTACTCTGAATTTTGAGTTCCGGTTTGTCCCTGGACAAACCACTCTCACACTCTCCTGTTCTGAATGAGAAACTCAGCAGTGTGTGAAGTAGGAGTAGGAGTGATGAGCGCTGGGAAATGTAGTGAGGGAAAGCCGTCCCCATAGTAAATCCCCATCGTAAATCAGGGACCACCTGTATTGATCCATCCGATGACAACCAGAGGAGGATGAGTTCCCTTTTTAAATCCGGCTCCTCTCAAGGTTTCTTCCAACCATCTGAGGGAGTGTTCGCCATTGGCTTGTTCAAACAGAGGCTCGAACTCAGATCTGTGTAAAAGCTGCTTTGTGACAACACCTGCTGTGTAAAGTGCTATATAAATACATTTTGATTGATTGATTGCTTGGATTGGAAGACTGTATCTGGATAAGGGTGTCTGCCAAATGTTCAAATGACTACAATGACTAGTCATCAGGACAGTGTGAACCCAAATCAGGTCTGCCAAGCTGCCACTGTTGTGCCCTTGAGCAAGACACTCAACCTTTAATAGATCAATGGTAATCAATGGTTCATTCTGGATATTCTTTTCCAGTTTTAAAGCAATCTAACATGCCAGCCCACCACCAACGAGTTCCTTCCGGTTAGGTCAGACATCAATGCAGACACGACTGGTTGGAGGGCCGATCTGGAGGTCCTCCCATGAAGCTGCAACAGCGATTCCTACCCAACCCTGTAATGCGACTTGCATCCCGTGCAGAGCGTGCTTAAGGTGCTGAACCAAGAAAAAGCAGGGTTTGATATTATATTTGTATAAATATGGAGCATCACATGTAGTGGGGTTTGAGTACCTGGGTTCGAGTACCAGGTCTGTGTGGAGTTTTTGTAGGTTTTCTCTGAGTACTCCAGCTCGCTCCCACATTCAAAGACGTGTTAGGTCAAGTGGCACCTCTAATCCAAATAATATAATCCCAAAATCTGTCGGTGTTGGGCCCTTGAGCAAGGTGTTTATCCCTCAACAGCTCAGCTCAATGGAAAGCTGGTTCGACATGCTGGAAAGGAAGTCATAACAGAAAATCTCATTCTGCCTCAGGTGATACCACACACTGATAAATCAATCACAGGTGGGAAAAGTATGTGAAGCGTTGATCTATGAACTTTTCCAATGGATATAATCTTACAAACTACACTACAAGTAACTCAGGGTCAATGGCATTGCTCAAGAGCCCAACAGCGGCTGCTTGCCTTGTGGTCCATAGTTCAGTATGTTAAGTGCTGCACCCCCACAGCCTTTACTGCCATCAGATGTAGCTTTTGTATTCTGCCCTAAAATCCTTGAAACAGACCATTCTGGTAGCACACGTACGTCATACTTATTTGCTTGTTTGGTGCAGTCTAATAGCCTGCACAGGTCGTTAGTGTTTTGCGGATGATTTACTAAGGATTTTTTGCACAATTGACAACACATGCAAAAGAACATGCAAAAACTTTATGTAAATGATATTTTTGTGTAGGCCAATTGCCCTCATTTGCCAGTGCAGGGATACTTACTGTGGAGAACCCCCACAAAAGCATTTAACATTAAAAACTCTCTCTCTCTCTCTCTCTCTCTCTCTCTCTCTCTCTCTCTCAAGGGAAATGCATTGAAATGTTAATGTTAAGTAAATAAACAGTCAAAAAAAAATCAAGACAGTACAAACATTTTATAATATGCATAGTCCCATTCCATAATATACTAGTATATCAACGCATATAATCAATAAAATATAAATAAACACATAAACTCAATTCATTATACAACATATGTGTATATATATCTATAGATATATATATATATATAGTATATATATATATATATATATATATATATATATATATATATATATATATATATGCCTAATAAATTGCTATTGCACACACACACAAACACACACTCTCGCCACTTCATTAGGTAAACCCTGAAGCAAATAGGCTACAGTAGCTGAAGACCACACAGGGTGACACTTCTGTCAGCTAAGAAAAGGCAACCGTTACAATTGAAATGGGCTCACCGAAATTGGACAGTAGAAGATTGGAAAAACAACATGAAAGCATGGATCCATCCTGCCTTGTATCAGGCTGGTGGTGTAATGGTGTGGGGGGTATTTTCTTGGCAAACTTTGGGCCCCTTAATACCAACTGGGCATCATTTATACTCCACAGCCTACCTGAGTACTGTTGCTGATCATGTGCATCCCTTTATGACCACAGTGTACCATCTTCTGATGTCTACTTCCAGCAGTCTTTGCAAAACAACCGCCTAAAGTCCAAAGAAGATCATGGAGTGATCACCTGACCGAATCCTTACCCTAAACACCATCAAGAATTTATGGGGGCACTGGAAGATTCGAGCATTCAGTAACATCAAAAGACGCTGTATGGAATATTGTGAACTCATGCTGGGATAAACACGGATCATGTTAATGTGCATTGGCGTTGTTGGAGGGCACTGGGAGTTTTTTTTTCATGTGCAAAAGTTTGGGTGGCTCTCCAAACGAGCCACTATTTTTCCTAATATCTCAGTCTTTCTTTCAAAGGTTGCATTCAGTTGACAAATCAAAAATCACATTATGCCTAATAAGTCCAGCAGTGCACAACACTTTGCATAAGACTGCTGATTTAGATTTTTGTCTTCATTACAAAACAGAAAGAGAAAAACGATACGCTGTATAAATAAAAGGATACAAATACATTAACTCACATGGTGAAATGATATTAGAAATATTAAAATATGGCGTGCATTACTGTAATAAGCTTACAGGAGTAAAACACCTATGACACGGTACACGGTATTAAATAAGAGCTGCTCAGCAGGGTGGATTTACCCATAAATATTTATCACGGGTATAAATGTAGTACACGGATAGATCTGTCGGTTATAAGATGGAGCACGATGTTGGATATTTATTGGTGTGAACCTTTTTTTCAGTCCCATAAACAAAATAGTCGTAGTCTTTCCCATTGTAGGAGTAGAAGGCCTGAGTGAGGGGCACCAACGCTATTGACTGTCTCTGTTTTAGAGAGAGAGAGAGAGAGAGAGAGAGAGAGAGAGATTTAGAAAGAAAAGAGAAATGCATTGACACCGGATGCTAAATCTGGACTCTTATTCACTTCACCTCTCAGTGGTGTTAATATAATGGGTGATCAATGTATATCCCCCTCCAGGGCACACATAACATAATGTGCTCTGTGTTATCCAGGAATAAACACAGTCCTAACTTTAATAAAAACATGCTTGTGATGCAAGAATAGAACTGGAATTGCGTGTAGTTGCTGCCCCCTAGTGGACACCAGGACTGTTACAACCTCTCCAGCGATAACTACAGAATAACTACAGAATCTGTATTTTTTTGGCTCACCTGTTGCAGGATGCGACTGACAGATGTGTATTTGAGCAGGTGTTCACGAATAGCATCTTTGGACGCATCACAAATTTCCTGGTCGGGAAAGCCCACTATTGGGTAGACCTGCAAGTATGACCCGGTTGTTAGCGCTGCATGTGATAAAACGTTTTTACGTGGAACGTGCACGTAATAATATCACATAAAACTGTTTTATGTCAACATATCACATACGATCATGGTCATATCACTCTTACTGGTCTCCTTCCAGCACATATTTCATATATTTGACTAATATATGTTGTGTATAACACAATTCAAGATTCTTTGCACATTTTTGGCGTTTTCACGTAATAAACATAATCGACTGCCATCAATTTAAAGCTTACAGTTCAGTCACATTCCATGTGGCTGTTAGTGGGTCAGTGGTTAAGGATCTGGACCACTACTTAGAAAACTGAGGTACTTTATTTAGTTGTTTAGCAGTCGATCTTATCCAGAGCTGATAAGCAAACTACTTGCAAAGTAAATGTAAGTCATGCTGTGTGTGTGGTTTTTTTTTTTGTTTGTTTTTTTTTTTGCATTTTCCATACTGTCCCTGATTTTTTTCCTGATTTGGGGTTGTAATTGTAGTTCAACTCATTCCTGTTGAAGAACAAGACAGCCAAGTGAAGTTTACCAGGAGACTTTCATCCGTGAAGAACGTTTCACCAGACACCTTCTCAAACTTCTTTATAGGGAACTCGGGCGGCCGGTTGGGGATAAACTCGTAGACTTGGTTCTTCCTGAGAAACATATGAGATGTAAACATCGCTAAGGATACATAACAAACGCTTATGAATATACAAACCTAATGTTTGTTAGACTCTAATACCCTTACCATGTGACTGTAAGCTGAATGAAATGCAGAAGTTTTTTCCGGCCATTACACTTACGGCACGTTTTATGGCCGTTCCCATGGCACCACGTACACCTGAAACATACAGAAGGCTCTTATGCTAATTACATACAACGTTAAATTGTAACGCTATCGTGTAAGTCATGTTTACACTCGCCGTCCTCTTCCATGACAGCCAGCACATCTCCTGTTCCGGCCGTGCACAGCACCGTGACATGACATACAGCTGCTCTGAGGAGGAAATGAGAAGGGTCAGAAAAGTGGCAAGTGTGCATTCGCTAATTAGCAACAGATATAGCATAGTTTCATTTCATAGGAAAATCAGGTAACATGTTCCATTAATACAGTGGGGCAAAAAAGTATTCAAAAAAATCCAGGAAATCACATTTTCCCATGGCCAAGACCAAAGAGCTGTCAAAGGACACCAGGAAGGAAACTGTAGATCTGGGAAGAGTGAATCTACAATAGGCAAGCAGGTTGGTGTGAATAAATCAACTGTGGGAGCAAACTCGGGCAACAAGCATTTCAAGGTCCTGCAGTGGCCTAGCCAGTCTCCAGACCTCAACCCCATAGAAAAATTGTGGAGGGAGTTGAAAATCCGTGTTTATCAGTGACAGCCTCAAAACATCACTGCTCTAGAGAAGATCTGCATGGAGGAGTGGGCCAAAACACCAGCTACAGTGTGTGCAAACCTGGTGAACACTTACAGGAAACGTTTGACCTCTGTCACTGCTTTTGTTATTGACCAGATACTTATTTTCCACCATAATTAACAGTTAAATTCTTTTAAAAAATCCTACAATGTGATTTCCTGGATTTTTTTTTATCATTTTGTCTCTCATAGTTGAAGTTTACCTATGATGAAAATCACAGACCTCTCTCATCTTTCTAAGTAGAAGAACACTTGGCTGACTAAATACTTTTTTGCCCCACTGTATGTCGGATGTAGGACCGAAAATATTAATTGTGACAATAATTAACAACTAAAACTAGCTACCTGGTAGCCAGTTAGTATTAGATATTATTTTGAATTAGTGGACTTACAAAAAAACTCACTTTTTATTTAATGAACAAAGACATTCCCCTTTGCATTTAGTTTTACATTCAGCACATCAGCAACCTGCACAGTTTCATATAGGGCATGTGATTTCAGAGATTCACCAGCAGACGACGGACACCACTCAAGTGAAAAATAATATAAATAATATTTATTTCAGATAAATACAAAACACTTTCATTATTCTGGTCAGTAGTTCAGTAACTTAATAATGACTCCACCAATAGCTCTCTGTAGTAACTCAGAAGTTGGAAGGCTTAACCCAGGGCGTAACCTGAAAGAAATCTGAGAGACAACAATCACCTTGCCAGAAGAGGGATAAAAAAATAGAGTGGCTCACCAAAACTAAGTTCAAGGTTCTTATCTTGCTTTTGGCAAGGTGATGCTTATCTCTCAGATTGCATGTCTGTTCCACAGAGTGTAAAGTGGAGTTCCACTGGCAGGAGTTCCCAGATCATGTCTCCATTCCACTGAGCAGGAGTTTTTGGATCATGACTCCATTCCAATGGGCAATCATGTCTCCATTCCATTAGGCAGGAGTTCCCGTCCTTGTTTGTAGGTACTGACTCCACACAGGTCGACACCAGTCTCACAGGCTGCATGCCTGATGGCTGATTCCCTATCTGTGATGTCCTGATATAAAGTGAAGTTCTGGGTCTTCCATATAATTTCAAGTTTCAGGGTTCCTCCAGGCTTGGTACAAGCAGACCACGGGTGCCCCCACAAGACAACAACATAGTTTATAACCCAAGAACAGTCAGTGTAGTTGACAAAGTGGCATTTAGTACCATTAGAAAACTGGAGGCTTTATTTTACTCTCTACTTTTATCTGCTAGGCCTACAATATCATAAACCTGTTACTCACCCATCCTCTGCCGAAACAGTGTGTGCAGCGCACTCGCCCTTTAGCATGGCACTGATAACAAGACTACGAACACAGCAAAGCAAAAAGAGATAAACACAGAGTCAAACAGCTAACATCTTATGGAACAAGTTACTCCACAAAAGTACACAGCTATCGGTTTTTTGTTTACTGCACAATATTGTCTTTATTCTTTCAGCTTTATTTTTTGATAATGCTCTTGTCTTAAGGCATGACATATTTATTTAGTCTAGGACTGTGGTGATGTAGCAGTTAAGGTACTGGATTGTAGATCAGAGGGTCCAGGGATCAAATCCTATTTTTGTCACGTGTCACTATTGAGTTTTTGAGCAAGGCCCTTAATCCACATTCGTACTGTGCTCTGGATTTAAAAAGTCTGCTAAATGTCTAAATAAATATAAATAAAGGCCAAAACCAAAGAAAGGCATAGCTCAAAAGCAGTACCTTCACAGCTGAGGTGTGAGGAACGCGAATTTTCAGAACAGTGTCAGTGAATTTGGGGGGGTACTGCACCTCCACCTGCCATGGAGGGGGGATCCTGCCATGCTGTGGTCCATCCACGTACTGACCTAATGACAATACAGTGTAAAAAAATATCACCACACTCACACTTAGTTCTGTAGTTGGATTACTTGTGATGAATATACTGTAATATACTGTACCATTATATATCTCATGCTCCCAAGCACTGGACCTGGATTCAGTAAACGTTTCTAAGCGGTACTAAAGCAAGAGAGCGGGACAGAGAGAGAGTAGAGTTTTATGTATTGAAATGGATGTAGTACTGTATTATACACTCACCTATCACTTTATTAGATACATCTCCTTGTTTCTATTCTCAGAGATGCATTGTGTAGTTCTATAATTACAGTTTGCAGTCCGTCCATCTGTTTCTTTACATACTTTGTTCGTCCACTTTACTCTGTTCTCTAAAGGTCAGGACTCTCACAGGGCTAGTACAGATCAGGTACTGTTTGGCTCGTAGATCATTCTCAGCACTGCAGTCACACTGACGAGGTGGTTGTTTTACAGTAGTGTGTGTTGTGCTGGTATGAGTGGATCAGACACAGCATTGCTGCTGGAGTTTTTAAACCATCTACCTCATTTAAACCATCTACATAATCTGTTGCTCCAAAGTTTGTGTTAGTCATCCTCTAATCCTTCATCAGTGCTCACTGGATGCTGGTGGCTGGACATTTTTGGCTGGTGGACTATTTTCACTGTCAGTGACACTGAGGTGCTTAAAAACTCCAGCAGCACTGCTGTGTCTGATCCACTCGTATCTATAGATAGAACCTGATCTGTGCTGGTCCTGTGGGGGTCTGGACCATTAAAGGATGTAGAGAAACAGATGGACTACAGACTGTAACTGTAGAACTACAAATTGCTCCTTTATGGTAAGTGGAACTGATAAGATGAGTGTAGAAACAAGGAGGTGTAGCTAATAATGTGAACGGTGAGCATATTTAAAGTAAAGCTGTTATCATGCATGAGTTTAAAGTGAACCACATGGCCCTCACTAGATAAAGTGGATGGAAACTGAAGCTGAGTGACTTTAAAGTGAATCTATATTATTAGAACCTTTGGTTTTCTGTGATTCTGCAGAATTAGGAAGAGTTACAGTCTTATCCAAGTTAAGTGGTCACCCAAACTAAAACGCAGGCGTGCATTCGCCAAGAGTCTGGCTGTAGAATGCGGCAGAGTTGCCATGTAAGACCTGCAATTCCAGGACGCTACCAACAGATGGAGCTAGAAATTTAGCTCAATTTTTACAAAAACCGATCAGATTATTACATCATTAAAGTCTTAAGGGGATTTCAATCATCGTAAATAGAAAAACATGTGCTAAGTTTGGCAATTCCATCATGTTAGCCAGGGATGTAAACAGGAAAGTCACTGTAATATTAACTGTAGTGTTGGGGGGTAAAAATGAGTTAAATGTTCTACTTGTTAGCTATATTAGCATTAGAACTCAAACACATATTGGGTGTGTGTGTGTGTGTGTGTGTGTGTGTGTGTGTGTGTGTGTGTGTGTGTAAAGTTGATTTACACGGTAGACTGTAAAAGGTTTCAGGTCCTTAAAGACCAGGTTCTGTGCCGGTTTGCTGCTGTACGTCCACTTTTTCCCCACAAACTTGAGCAAAGCCTCCCGCGCCACATCTTCAGATACCTGAGGCACCCTGTAAATCCAATTCCATACAGATTCATTACATTTAATTACAGACCAATTACAGATACATCAAGGGATAAGCTTCCTATGAAACAGCACTGTCTCCTTTGAAGCCCTGACATGGAGATAACAGAGACTCGCTGAAGTCCCTGCATTTCAGGTTGCCTAATGTATCAACTAATCGAGTACTTGTTTGCTGAGTAGGACAAAACATTGGACAAAGCAGCTTTGTCTCGTGCCCGGACGCATGAGACTCAGTGGCAGCGAATGCAGTGTGGGCTTGCGCCGTTTACTGGACAGTGCACTTTTTTCTTTGCCGCACATGGAGACACAGCTTCTCTTTATAATGATTGGTTGACGCCTTAAAGTGGCGGCTCCTCGTAACAGGAATCAGAATCATGGCTGACTTCAGCAAATCTGGGTCAGTAAGACTTACAATTCATTTACAATATTTACCATCTACAAAGATGAAATAACTAAGATGTTTTATAAACACTGTTGATCTTTTTTTAAACACAGTGTTCACTCAATGTCTTCTTTATTACAGATGTTCACCTTATCGCTCCACTTTGTAGATGTAATGTCAGAAACAGTAGCTCATCTGTTGCTGCACAGTTTGTGTTAGTCATCCTCTAATCCTTCATCAGTACTCACAGAATACAGGTGGCTGGACATTTTTGGTCAATGGACTATTTTCAGTCCAGCAGTGACACTGAGGTGTTTAAAACCTCCAGCAGCACTGCAACACACACTAACACTCCACCACCACACCAGTGTCACTGCAGTGCTGAGAATGATCCACCACCCAAATAGTACCTGATCTGTGCTGGTCCTGTGAGGGTCCTGGCCGTTACAGAACAAAGTATGTAGAGAAACAGATGGACTACAGTCTGTAACTGTAGAACTACAAAGTGCTCCTATATGGTAAGTGGAACAGCTAAAATGGACAACGATTCAATCCATTTGGAAGCCTCTTTAATACATATATTACATAAAAAATCTTGCATACATCACATTAGGGACGAAGGCATTCCTGTCATTCTCAGGCTGAAGACCGAAATCAGGGGGAGGAGGGCAGATCTGATCTGTGCAATCTGATGTAAACAAGGGCAAAATCAGACATGTCAAAAGTCAACCGCAAGATACAAAGCATAATTTTATGTGCCCTTCATTTCAACTCCACAATATACATTTATAGTATTAACAGACACCCTAATTAAAGGCTCAACAGATCAGGCTTAAGAGCCTTGCTCAAGGGCCCAGCAGTGGTGGCTTGGTGTGGCCAAGATCTAAAGAGACAACTGTTTAGAAGTCCCGTTACATTTACAAAAGCAAGGTCCAATCCAAGCAACTGAGGGTTAATGGCCTTGCTCAAAACTCCAACAGTGGCAGCTTTAACTGGGCTGAGATTGAACCCTCAACCTTCTGGTCAATAGAGCACTATCGTCCACACTGCTTTAATACAGAACCTTAACCACTGAGAATAAAGCTGTACTGTACTGTACTGTAGATAAGGTCACTGTCAGAAGCGCTCTCATAT
The DNA here is from genome assembly GCA_025084515.1 of Ancistrus triradiatus. Classification (NCBI taxonomy): domain Eukaryota; kingdom Metazoa; phylum Chordata; class Actinopteri; order Siluriformes; family Loricariidae; genus Ancistrus; species Ancistrus triradiatus. Next base: position 8,018 of record JAJAGP010000485.1, on the reverse strand, counting down.
ATTACCATAATTTCTACAAACGAACACCTAAAGACAATTACAGCCAAGATTTGAACTCACAGCCTTCTGTTTACTACTGCCCCAAATTCCAAAATGCACGTGGAAAATACACATTTAAAAAATGCAGTGTTCCTTACATTTCCTTTGACTTCTATTTCATTGCAGACAGTATGAACCCAATATATTGCAGGTTTTTTCTGGTCAACTACATTTCAATTTGTTAATAAACATCTATTCCTGCATTTCAGGCCTGCAACACATTCTAAAAAAATCAGGATGGGGGCAATTTAGGACTAGTAATTAGGTAAAAAATGTAATAATGATGTGATGTCAACAGGTGAGCATAATTATGATTTGGTACAAAAGCAGTATTCACAAAAGGCTGAGTCTTTGAGGAGTAAAGACGGGCAGATGATCTCCAGTTTGTCAACAATCGCATGAGAAAATTATTGAATATTAAAAACAATGTTCCTCAAAGAAGGGATTTGCATATTTAAGTCCTAACATTTTCTGATTTGACTTGTTTTGCATTGTCTTGGTAAAAAATGGGAACGTTGTCATATTAAAGGCAGCTTGTGTTGCTCTAAAATGTCAGTGTACTTTTCTGCATCATAGAAACCCACACAACCCCATAACCATCATCTGATTACTTGCCCTAACTTGCCCCCGTCCCAACTTGATTTGGAATGTGTTGCAGGCCGGAAATGCAGGCTTGGATGTTTATTAACAAATTAAATGAAGTTGGCCAGAAAAAAAACTTCTTGGATTCACTGTCTGCAAGTGTAAGAAACACTGTGTGTGCTTATATTTGCATTTTCCATACCGTCCCAACTTTTTCAGATTTGGGATTGTAGTCCAGAGCCGTAAGCCCTAACCCAACCTTGTATCAATCATTCGAATTTTGTGAGCAATCAGACATCTCCAATTATTCATTCATTTGGTGTAACTGGGATTTACGCTCACAAACTTCCTCAGTCCCAAGCCTCAAATACTGAGCCCCTGCTGTCTCCAGACAATAGTTTTGAACTGATGAACATCTTCATCAAACTCTCTAAATTAAGATAAGTAAATAACAGAATTGTCTCAAGGAAGTCAGGTTTTGAAAGTGCTCACCTTCTCCCTGATGATCATAGCCTGTTACACGGTCCAACCAGCCTGCAGGGGGCGCTGAGGGTCCTTCCTCAGGAATGCTGGGATCAAATTCACCTATTCAAAGACAAGAAAGCTGTAATGGATATAGTGACCGTGTCCTAAGAGATTCCATTATTATTTTGGTCAACCAGCAAGACCAACCAATTTAGTGGACTAATTTTGTGGTTCTTATCCAGTCTCTTCATGAAATTTGGAGATCACTACAGATAATAACACAAGGTACTTAAGATTGGATTTGAAGAGCACGCGGCATCCATTTCTTAAAAAAAAAGAAGAAAAAAGGCCTGTTATACTGATTGGTCTGAGCACAATCCCCATTTCCACTGTGTGATGATCCATCCCGATGTCTCCGAGCCCAGAGAAGTCGACGCCGCTTCTGGACTTCTGCACAGTAACGTTTTAAGTGGCATTTGTGAATGTAACTCTGTACTATAGTGCTTGACAAAGGTTTGATGAAGTAATCCATCTGGTTCCATCAGCTATCGATGAATGACGGTTCTTGATGCAGCGCCGTCTGAGAGATCAGAGATAGCGCCTCTTCAGTTTAGGCTTGGAATCGGTGTTTATTAACAAATGCAGTGGAGCTGACCAGAAAAAAACATAAAATATCTTGGGTTCATACTGTCTGCTTTGAAATAAAAGTCAAAGTTTCTGATTTGGGTTGGGTTGTAGCTGCTGTTCACAAAACAGAAGATAAACCTTTGCCCCATGGGAGACAAACATGCAGTTTTGGCATTGAGACAGAGTGAAAGCCATAAAAACCCATTCTTTCATGAAAGGTCCAGTTATAGTGGTGTATTCATGTGGAGTGCTTCAGCATAGAAAGTTATAAATACTGTACTTCTCACACTTAGCTCCAAAGACAATAGAAGATATAAATAGCTGTGTAATGCACTTCCTGCAGCTCAGATTAGACGATTGGAGTGAAAGTGGACCTAGTGGAAAAACAATGCATTGAAAATGCTCCGATAGTAAAGATATAAGAGTGTAAACACATTTATCAGGCTCACACTCGAGGTTTTTAACATAAGGGGATTTGTTTACACCAGACAGAGCGCTTTACAATTTACAACACACATGAGTGTGCTGTAATAAATGTAGCCCAGTCAGTGAATGTGATGTATATGAGAAATTAACCAACATCACACAATCCTCCTTTCCTATAACATTATACTTTGTTAGAATAACACATTACGCCACTCATGGTTTTGATTTATGGTTTCAGCCAAAGCATTCAAATGTGCAAAAACAACATGAGTGTATTGGGAGGGGGTTTGGGGTGTGCATTATTGGAATGATATTCAATGATATTCAATATAATCAAATAAATTAAAGGAAGTGTGAAGGCATTGATGGGGCTTTTACAATCAATGTATTCACAATTGCATTTATGAGACATTGAGAGCTATAAATTATATATAATTCTCATTTGTAACAGATTCATAATAGAAAGCGTACATTTCTGGATTCCACCAAGCCAGTTCATCAAATTTCTGCCCTGTTGTCCTTAAACAAAGTCCACAGAGAATTGGTTTTCCAGTTTTTCACTTTGATTGAGAACTTGGCTTGCACAGAATCTTGACCTCAACACATTGAAAATGCACTGGAATGCCAAAATCAGAATCCGACCTTACAGTCATGTTCCAAAATCTGCTGGATGCTGTAGCAGCAAAGCTGGGGGCAAACTGCATAGCAGTACCCATATTATGAATGTATTTTTAGGTGTCCACAAACCTTTGTGTACACAGTGTATCAAAGAGCACTTATCAGAAGTGGTGTCCACAGACTTTTGGCCATATGGTGTATGCTGACTTCAATTTATTCCGTGCAGATGCTGTGTTAACTTGGCATTAAGTCTTTTCAGTCTAAACTTACCTCAGGCAGTAACACAAAGCCTAGCGGCTGCATTGTGAATAGAAGCAGTTTATTGGATGTATATTTAGTTTAAAGTGCTCTGAGGGGAAAACCTGCTACCCAGGGACCAATTCATGTCTGACTGGATTATTTGTCCAGACTGTGTGGCACTGCTGCTTAACAATGGCCAAACCACACATATCAGCAACGAGTTTGGAGCGCAATCACTTATTTATACAGACGAACAGCCAAGATTGTAGAGCTTAAACAAATTGAATACAACGTTTTTCATCACAAATCATATAATCAGCATCATCATTTGAGCAAATCTGACTGTCTCGAATTTTCCTCTACAGTCACCTGACCTAAACTCTGAAATTCGAGCATTTATGGGGCACTTAAAGACACCGCAGGATGCTCTGTGGAAAATGTGAAATCAAAATGGGATAACATGGTCCATGTGGAGTGGAGTCCTTACATGTGTAAGCATGTCAGGACTAGATGTGGGTCCATTGCAGGGTTATTCCTTTTTGTTTTTGTATTTTTCCATGTCCTGGACGCCGGCTAAGGGTCGCTGTTGCAGTGCCAAGGGATGACACAGCCAAGTGTGTCTGTATGTGACCCAAATGGAAGCCACAGTTGGGAATCAAACCCAGGTTTCTGCAGTAAAGACGTCTTTTATTAACACAAGACAGTGAGCAATGCTGAAAGTCCTCGAGTCTCTCATGGTTCAGCTGCTGCTGTGAGGATTACCCAATCCTCATTTCTGAACTCATTTCTAAAACCTAACACTTCCTCTTCATACTTCTCTTTAACTATAATCCTGTAGTCACATGCCATGCAGACACTGTTGTGGTGTTTTTTTCCTAAGCAGCAATATCACATGAGCTAAGATTCAACCCAGGGTCATAAAACATTTTTTATTTTGACTGTCATCTGTATTTTTTTTTTTAAACAAAAAGGATAAAGCAACCCTACTTTACTTACTGTAAAGGATTATGTTTATATTTAAATGAAGACACCCAAACTTACGTACTTTTTTATGAACAACTGTATTAACGTTCTTAATAAGATCCATCGCTCAAGAAATTTTGATGGTGGAAAAAAACCAATCATTTTTTTAATGAAAATTTTATATTCATATATCTTTTAAAGGTTGAATATACAGTGGTGCTTGAAAGTTTGTGAACCCTTTAGAATGTTCTATATTTCTGCATAAGTATGACCTAAAACATCATCAGATTTTCACACGAGTCTTAAAAGTACGTGTAATAGTTGGCAAGGTCACAAAGGACCCCAGGGTAACTTCTAAGCAACTGAAGGCCTCTCCCACATTGGCTAATGTTAATGTTCATGAGTCCACCATCAGAAGAACACTGAACAACAATGGTCTGCATGGCAGGGTTACAAGGAGAAAGCCACTGCTCTCCTAAAAGAACATTGCTGCTCGTCTGCAGTTTGCTAAAGATCACGTGGACGAGCCAGAAGGCTATTGGAAGAATGTTTTGTGGATGGATGAGACCAAAACAGAACATTTTGGTTAAAAAAAAAAGCGTTATGTTTGGAGAAAGGAATACACTGCTTTCCAGCATAAGAACCTTATCCCATCTGTGAAACATGGTGGTGGTAGTATCATGGTTTGAGCCTGTGTTGCTGCATCTGGGCAAGACAGCTTGCCATCATTGATGGAACAATGAATTCTGAATGATATCAAAGATTTCTAAAGGAAAATGACAGGACATCTGTCCATGAACTGAATCTCAGGAGAAGGTGGGTCATGCAGCAAGACAACACCCCTAAGCACACAAGCCGTTCTACCAAAGAATGGTTAAAGAAGAATAAAGTTCATGTTTTGGAATGGCTCAGTCAAAGTCCTGACCTTAATCCAATGGAAATGTTGTGGAAGGACCTGAAGCGAGCAGCTAATGTGAGGAAACCCACCAACATCCCAGAGTTGAAGCTGTTCTGAAGGGAGGAATGGGCTAAAACTCCTCCAAGCCGGTGTGCAGGACTGATCAACAGCTACAGGAAACGTTTAGTTGCAGTTATTGTTGCACAGGGGGGTCAAAGCAGATACTGAAAGTAAAGGGTCACATTTTTGCCACTCACTAATATGTAATATTGGATCATTTCCCTCAATAAATAAATGATCAATATAATATTTTTGTCTCATTTGTTTAACTGGGTTCTCTTTATCTACTTTTAGGACTTATGTGAAAATCTGATTATGTTTTAGTTCATATTTATGCAGAAATATAAAAAAAATTCTAAAGGGTTCACAAACTTTCAAGCACCACTGTAAAAACTTGGGCAAAGCTGGGTACAACACATATTATTGATTTTGTAAACGAAAAGAAATCAACACAAAATAAGCATCATTTGCTCAAACTTCACATCACTGCGCATCAGGCATCTTTTAACTTTGATTTGATTTATTAATATACTGTGAATCTAATAATATATTAGTACTATATGATGTCAAACGTCAAATCAGATGTATTATAATAAATATTTTACTATTTATCATTTAAATAAATCTAATACAATACACGATAAATACTATATACATATACACACCACCTGGATTTAACTAAGCAAATAGTTAGTTTAACTAAATTTAACTAAGCATTGGTGATTATGTCTCAGCTGGCAACAAGTTATTTAACCCTAACTGATGCAGCGAGTGGCTTCTCGTTCGTTTAACAAACATATCGAAAGACACATCCTGTGGTCGTGGAAAATACATTAATCTGTTTCAGAAGGGTCAGATTGTGAAAAAATGGTTCAGCAAGCATGGGCCATCATTTTCACACATGGATTGGCCCCCACAGAGTCCAGACCTGAACCCCATTGAGAATCTTTGGGATGTGCTGGAGGAGACTTTGCTCAGTGGTCCAAATCTCCCATCATCTATACAAGATCTTGGGCAAAAACAAATGCAACTCTGGACAAAACTAGCTCTGCAATGTCACAACATTTATTTCAGTCCACAGTTGCATGATGTCCCATGATGTCCCATGCTCCCTGAACCACTCTTTCACAATTTGACCCTTCTGAAACAGATGAACATCTTTTCCACGACCACAGGATGTGTCTTTCGACATGGTTCTTTAATAAATGAGAAGCTACTCACTGCCTCAGTTAGGGTTAAATAACTTGTTGCCAGCTAAAACATAACATGATTTATTTATTCATCACATACTCTACAATAATTCTATAACATTGTGTTATATTATGTTTTATAAATATGGATACATTTATTACACCAATATGTGCTCTATATTCATAACATTTTGACTTTGTTACTTCTTCTTCTGCTCTGAATTGGTATTTCTGTTCTGCTTGTGTATTGATATCAGTACCTAGTTTAAAGGTTTAGACTCCACAATCAAACACTGCATAAATAAACTCCACTTACTGATCGCTGTTTATCATGTGTTTCATTTCACTTTCAGTCTTCACACATTAAAAAGATCTTGATCTAAGACCAGGACTTCTTTCAGTGAATGTACTGTACACTTCTAGAAATTACACAGAGCTGCATATTTACACTGTGCTGTGCATTAACTTACCCACATGCTCTTCTTTCTCCTCCATATAGCTGAAATAAAACTGTTCAATGTAAAGTCCAAGACGTGACCAACTGAGCCCTTTACAGTCTGTTGCTGAATTATACTGATCAAATGCAGGATAGGGGGCAGGCTCAGAAGTCTATGGATAGCCCTAGAGGCCAAACAATGTAAAACCCAGTATATTCATCACTTTATTGACAATATAGTCAATAAACTTTCTCATTAATAAATAATAAACAAAATAGACACAACAAATCACTTTTTTAGACTTTTTATTGGTTATTTAGGTAACATTTCCATCATTAGATTTAAATTACATTAAAAATAGATTAATAAAATAAAACCTAAAGGAGTGAAATTGTAATTAAATATGTTTATTTCGATTTTTAGAACAATTTAGCTCTTAACGCTAAAAACAAGGGCCTAGATTTGAATACTGGCGGTACCTTCCGAGAGGGTATAGCATCTTATGCACGAGTGGAAGACAGTCAGGAGCTGCACCAATATATGAATACCTGAGGTCATTGCATACACTAAAGGCCATCAGGGCCTCAGACCGATGCCACGCCAATTCTTGGTCAGTTTGCAGAAGTGATTCACTTTCTAAAGTACCACATTGGTTTCCTACCTGGAGCCTGAACTCAAGCCCAACACCAGTCCCGACAGACCTTCTACAAACGTACATTAACTAGGGGTGTAACGATGCATTCTGCTCACCATTCCATTATTGATTTTTACATTTGACAAAATACATTCCTTTTTTATTTCTGTAGTGTAAACATTGAAAGTAATGCACATTTTGTTATGTAAGTTTTTTAACAGTGGAACTTTAGTCCCTTTCAATGAAAAGAAATGACTAGAAACAGAAGGTTTAAAGTTGTAAACAAAATACCCCTGTTCGATATTTCTTACATTCAATACTTTTTTTTTATTATATATTTTTTTATTATTTATCGGTGCAATTCTGATCTTTAAGTGGAAAGTATTTGTGTGTTTCACTGACTTTATCTGTTTGTGATTAATCTGTCTTATTCTGTTTTTACATAGATTCACTCTGTTCTGGAGCATCAATCCTAATTTCATTGTATAATTGTACAATTACAACGATGGCATTATCTTAATTTATCATTTATCATACTGTAGCTTCACCATGTCTTAAATAGCCAAAGACTCACATTTAAATACTGAACTATTAAGTTGTTAAAAAAAAAAACTTAAATGATTTTGTACACATAAGCTGCCCTTCTTTTTGCATAATCGCTTCCAAATCTCCGATATAAACAAACCATACCTAAATGCAGTGGTGCTTGAAAGTTTGTGAATCCTTTAGAATTTTCTATATTTCTGCATAAATATAACCTAAAACATCATCAGATTGTCACACAAGTCCTAAAAGTAGATCAAGAGAACCCAGTTAAACAAATTAGACAAAAATATTAT
>JAJAGP010000484.1:325000-396854 GCA_025084515.1 Ancistrus triradiatus | reverse complement strand
TTGGAGTCTGACTGTTTGAGGCTGTGGACAGGTGTCAAACAGGTGCCATTAATACAGGTAACGAGTGGAGGACAGTAGAGCTTCTTAAAGAAGTTGTTACAGGTCTGTGAGAGCCAGAAATCTTGCTAGTTTGTGGGTGACCCAATACTTATTTTCCACCACGATTTACAATTAAATTCTTTAAAAATCCTGCAATGCAATTTCCTGGATTTTTGTTCTTATTTTGTCCCTCATAGCTGAAGTGTACCTATGATGAAAAAGTACAGACCTCTCTCATCTTTCTAAGTAGGAGAACGTGCACAATCAGTGGCTGACTAAATACTTTTTTGCCCCACTGTATAATGAAATATAATGTGTGTGTATGTATGTATGTATGTATGTGTATATATATATATATATATGAATTGTCCTTAAACCATTTGTCTCATTTATGACATGCATATTACTGTTTGTTTTACACCATTCGTACACCTGTTAGTGTGCAGTTTGTTGTGTTTGTATCGCCCTGTTTATTATGCTGTTTGTTACAGATGATGATATTGTGTTTAAATCTGGCGTGAGAAAGTCATGATGCTGATTAAGTGTGTGCATGTGTGTGTAGTGAGATTAACACCCGTCTGACAGAGGAGCAGGCCAGGAAAGGATTTGATCGAGCCATTAAACTGGAGCAGGATTTCCTCGAGTGTTTCTCCGGTATGGACTCTCTGTATTTTTTCACTGTCAGTAGTGTGTTTGGTTTATGGCGTATTAACCTGCAAAGCTGAACGTGATGGGTCTTTGTCTGTCTCTCAGCGGTGGTGGAGGGAGACAGCTTTGAGGAGGTGTACCATAAGGTGAAGACGGTGATTGAGGAGCAGTCTGGTCCTTTCATCTGGATCCCCACCAGAGAGCGTCTGTGAATAAAGACAGGAAGCAGAGAGGAACAGGCATGAGGAATTCTGGGATTGTGTGTGGAAAAGCACAGGGGAAATCCACACCTCCCTCCATTGTCTTTCTGTCCTGCTCTTCTGATCTGTCTTCATCTTCATCTCCTCCCTCCCTGTCTGTCTGTCTGTCTGTCTCTCTCTCGGCTGCTGACCTGTTTAACTGATGAACAGAAACACCACCAAATGAATGAAACAAACGAATGGATTATCCTTCCTTCTTTCTTTTTTTACTCTGTCAGACTTCTTTCAGAGCTCGGCCGAGCGGAGGAGAGAGAGGATATGACTATTATCTGACAAAAGAAGAACGGAGCGAGTTCTGAACGAATATTTATTAATAAACAATAAGTGACGACAAATCTACGCCATTAGACGTTCTGTGACTTCGGGAGTCTATTTTAAAGCAGAGATGCCAGGATGAAGGATAAGCGAGATTTTGCATGCGTCCATGAAGACACGGAGAGGGACAGGAGAAGGAACTCTAAGGACTTTTATCAGTTTGTCTTTGTCTTGCTGCACAGAATACAAAGCCACATGCGGTACTATGGGCTACGTCTCACACTCACACTCACACACACTCACACACACTCACACACACTCACACACACACACACACACACACAAACTAGTGAAGGTAATGAAGTTTTATTGTCATTTTATTTTTCACTTCACTTTAACTTCAACCATAATATACAAAATGGGCAAGTATTGAACGAACACACACACACACACACACACACACACACACACACACACACACCTAAAGCTTGTGTTCTTTTATTATTTAAATCCACACTATCCACGTGTAGTAGGTATAAGGAGTGTACTGATGTGATATCACACACACACACACACACACACACACACACACACACAATAGTGGAGGTAATTCATTTTTGCTCGCAGTTGATTTCTCACCTCACTTTAACTTCAACCATAATAGACAAAAGGGGCAAGTAATGAAAACACACACAGTCACAAAGTGGACCCACAAATGCCTAGCTCCAAGTTTGTGACTTTGCTCTTCGTACCTTTTTGTCTCTCCACTTTTTATATAAATAAATAAGGAGCATGTAAGGATCCCCCACACACAGGCACATGTTCATCTTGCTCTCCTCGTGAGGACTTTCCATGGACATGAATGAAAACGAAGGCTCGCTGTAGCAAATCAATGCTACACCTAAGCCTAACCTTAACCTCAGTAACCAAATCTTTTGGTTCATTTAGTTTTTCAAGGAAAAGTTGCAATATTTCTAAAAAAGCAAGTACAGTAGTAAGGACCAGGAAAGTGAAAAATCCTGGTTTTCCTGTCATTGAAAGGACATTTGGTCCTCACAAGTATAGCAAGACAAGGTAAACAAAACACACGCAGATAGTGTGGGTCATGACTTTGTTCAACTTTTTTTTTGTTTTCACATAAGGCATATGTAATGATCTTGAACGCACACAGACACCTAGGTATTTATTTTGTACTTTGCGCACACACACACACACACACACGCACACACACACACACACACACACAGCATGCGCCTAATGAGGAGTGAGGTTCATGACTCTCTTGTTATCCTTTTATTTTTGACTCCATACACGTCAAATGAACCATAAGAGACATGTAATGATCTCTATCCCTCTCTCTCTCTCTCTCTCTCTCTCTCTCTCACACACACACTAGTCATTTATTTTTGACTTCACAGGTTTCATAATAAGCATAAGGAGCTTGTTATGATCTCACTCTCTCTCTCTGACTTGCTCCCTCATGCTTTCTCTGACACTCACACACCTAAAGAAGTTCATTAATTTTATTTTTGACTCTGCACTTCACATGTGAACCATAAGAAGCATGTGAATAAGACGAAAGCTCTCTCTCTCTCTCACACTCTCTCTCTCACACACACACACACAGAAATACATGAATAGTGAAGCGGAGGATAGCGCATCATGGTTCAGAACTGCTGCTGATCTGCAACACATCCAGTGCGCTTTGCTTCTGAACTCACAAATGCTCGTCTGGGATATGTTTTTATGTTTTATGTTTTGGGCTTGCCACATATATACAGTACTGTGCAAAAGTCTAAGGCCATCATTACATTTTGTTTTAGCAATGTTATATTGACCATATATAACATATTTGTTAATGACTGTACCCAAAGATGTCATACTTGGATTCTCCATAATCCTCTTTTCCTTTGGTCTTCATTCCACTGAGCTTTGTTGTGAGCTTTAACATATCTTAGCCGCTTTATCCTGTTCCCCTTCCATAAAAGTGCTTTCTTGATCCTTCCTGATCAAACTGATTGTAGAAGGGTCAACTTGGCATGCCAGTGAAGTTGCCAGATGCTGCTTTTGCTCAGTTGAAGGGAGGTCACATTAAATACTTATAAGCAGTATAAGCTGTTTTTTTCTGACTTGTTTCATTTTTTAATACTTCCTACCAATTTCCTGTATTTTCTGGTTGTATTCTGCTAAAGAGACTGAGAAATAATTATATTTGGTCATTATACCATTGCTAAAACAATGGTATATCTAACCTAATGGTGGCCTAAGACTTTTGCGTGTGTGTGTGTGTGTGTGTGTGTGAAACCGAGCTATAGAGTAATATCCATCTTCATTCCTGCAGACTGATGTGGAGCCATGGCTTGGACAGAAATAAATTATAGATATGAAAGATAATTATGAAACCTGAACACACATTCCTTCATATGTCATAATTCTCAATGCAGCCTGGAATCTGGATTATGCTCATTTTTTAACTGGCTTTAGAAGCCTTCCGATGGTGGAATAGATACTTCAGAAGGACAGGGGTGAACCTCCTTGAAGCTCTGAGCACTAAAGATGAATATGTTTTTGTGTTTTTGGAAGATGTAGGCTACAGTGCCCCAGACTTCATGCTGCCCTACTGCAGAATGCCAAAAAAAGTATACTAGTACACTAAATGTAATGAATTAGTAGATTAGTAATTGTACGTAGTGGTGCAGTGGTTAACACTGTCGCCTCACAGCCCCAGAGACCTGGGTTTGACTCCCGACACACCTACTGCCTGTGTGGAGTTTGCATGTTCTCCGTGTGTCTGTGTGAATTTCTTCCCACATTCCAGAGACGTGTTGGGTCCATTGGTGTCTCTAAAGTGTCCCGCTGTGTGTGACTGATTGTGGGTGATAGGGTTGCACTTTTTTTTCTCATTTTTACTGGTCAATTAGGCCCTGTCCACACGAACACGGGTTTTTTTTTAAAAACGTAGCTTTTTCTATGCGTTTTGACCGTTCGTCCACACGAAAACGGCGTTTTAGGTAACTGAAAACGGACTTTTTGGAAAATTCCTTCCAGGGTGAAGATTTGCAGAAACTCCGTTTTCAGCGTTGTCGTTGGACTGGGAAAACGGAGTTTTTTGCTTGTAACGTCACTTTGTGCGCCGTTATCTCCTTTGTTTACATGAGGCGATTGTGTGCAATAGCGGACGTAGCCAAAATGGTGCCAGCTGTAACACTGCTGGCCGAACTTGTTACAAATCTACAAATACATTTACAATTATTACTTTTTCATTACACTGAAGAACAGAGGCGTCAGAATGCGCTACGGAGGTCACTACTACTGTATATCCATTAGTGATGTGTCGGTCGCGACCGATCCGGCTCTAAGAGTCGGCTCTTTGAAATGAACGACGGGAGCCGGTTCCTGATTGTGAGCCGATTTATATATTTTTTAATTTATTGTACATGTGGACAATATTGTACATTCCGACACATTGCTGCTTATTGTACTTCTTGTTAGATGTTAAACTACATTTCGTTGCGTTGTACTTGTACATGTGTAATGACAATACAGTTGAATCTAATCTAAAAAATATACATTCATTATATATCGGACCTCTCGTTGGTGGGACAGCTTTGAAAACGAAGTGGTTGTTGAAGAACAATGGCGAGAAAATGTTCGTATGCATAGGACGTTACTGTTGTCGTTGAGTGAGCTGCTTCGCGCGCATATAGGACTGCTGGTTTGGCGTTTTTTTGTGCGTTTTTGCGTTTTCATGTGGACGAAGTTTTTTGTTTAAACAGTGCTTGTGTGGACGGGATGTTTTTTATAAACGAATTTGAAAACCCCCGTTTTAGAAAATATCCGTGTACGTGTGGACATAGCCTTAGTTTGTTTGCTTTTTTTAGGTAGTCGACTAGTCATTTTTGTCATAAAGCAAAAGCAAACTTCTGGTATCAGTGAAACAAGTTTTATTATTGTAGTTAAACTTTGATAAATGGCAGCAAAAACGAAAGGTTAACAGCCATACAAAGGCAATTTACATTTCCACCGGCAGCACATAATGCTTTTTATCCGTGTGGGAAGGATTAGCACGTAAATTGTACAAGCCGGCAGGAACATAAACAATATAATGTGCTGAATAGCAGTCATAACTTAGAAGTACAAAAATAAACTCTCTTCACGTTCATGTAAGGCTCGAGCTCTGGTATGCTTGGGCTGTAATGTGGGACTGTATTGGCCTATGGACCAGAAGGTCAAATCCCACCTCTGCCAAGCTGCCACTGTTGGGTCCTTGAGCAAGGCCCTTAACCCACAATTGCTTGGATTGTAAGACTGTATGAATTGTAAGTCACTCTGGATAAGGGCGTCTGCTAAACGACATGTATGCAAATGTAATCTGACTGAGCAGATGCTTTCTGAGACCGTGCTCTGCAGCAGTGTGTTTGAACACCCAACAAAACTTCAAATCTGAACCTGATTAATGTCCACCACAATCATCAAACACACCTACCTTCTCATAACATAATCTACGGCCCAAAGGACTGAGCGGTACTGAAAGAAGAACAGAATAATTTACATTTTAATCAAAGCTATTAGGAAACGGCTCAATGTGGCTTAATGTGCTACAACCGGGACATAAGAACACATTTTGTTCATCATAACTAAAGCTTACTTTGACAACTGAGTGCCACATCAAGCCTTTTCTCATTAGAAAGTCATTATGACGGAACAGCTTAGGGAACACACTGGGACGTGATGTCCCTGCAGGGACTTTGGTCTGAGTCTCATAAGATTTGATGGTTTCTCATGGAGTGATTCTGAAAAAGCTTTCAACTTCTGGAACATCTAAATTCAATGACAGCCTATGTACCGAGTTTTTGCTCTAAATTCTGTACTATTTTTTATGTTCACCAGACCTTTTGGCACTTAAACTATAAGATGTTACTATTTTGTAAGTTTGTGTTGTGCTTCCTGACCTACTGCATATTTACAGTACTGTGCAAAAGTCTTAGGCCGTTATTCGAATTGTTGTTTTAGCAATGGTATAATGACCATATATAACATTGTTGACGATTGGAAGCAAACTTGGACTCGTCACTCCATAATGCTCTTTTCCACTGATCTTCATCTTTGTGAGCTTTAAAAAAGTCATTTCTTGACTGCTACTCGTCCAAAACGACCATTCCTGATCAAGCTTCTTCAAACTGTAGAAGCGTCAACTAGGCATCTCGATGAAGTTGCCAGATGCTGCTATTGCTTAAGTGTAAAGGGAGATCACACTAAACTCTTGCTACTGTGGCCTACAGGAGCCATTTTGCCTCTAGGGGGTTCAGCTTCTTTAAATATTGATTACAAGTTTCCTGTATTTTCCGTTGTGTTCCACTGCAGAGACACTGAGAGGGAAATTATATATGGTCGCTATCCCATTGCTAAAACACTGGCAATCTAATCTAATGGTGGCCTTAGACTTTTGCACAGTACTGTACATTTACTAATAAGGGAAACACCACCTGAAAAAGGTGCTTGACTGAGAAGCGGCTCAATCACAATTACTAACACAGGTGAGGTTGTGTGTTGAGAGATGATGTTTTAAATCTGCCGTAAAGAGTGGTGTCCAAATTCCTAAAGTGGTACAGCAGGTGGGCGGCACTGTCGCCTCACGGCAACAAGGTCCCAGGTTCAATCCCAGGTGGGGTGGCCTGGGTCCTTTCTGCTTGGAGTCTGCATTTCGTCCTCGTGTCCGTGTGGGTTTAGTCTGGGTACTCTGGTTTCCTCCCACAGTCCAAAGGCATGCGTGTTAGGCTAATTGGTGTTTCTAAAGTGCCCCTGGTGTGTGTGTTGTCTTGGGTTGTCTGCCCATGATAGCTACCCCAGAATTTTCCACAGGCCCATATTAAAATGAAGTGTCATGGTAATCGGTAAACACTTTATCACGATTTATGATAGTAGTATGATTTTGTACACATTTCACTTTGTCAGATAATGAAAGTGAACTATGCCATGCTCCTTCTTTGCCCAAAATAACAAACCTTAGACATTCATATATGTAATAGTGCTGGCAACTAACTTCCTAGTTTTATTGATTTATGGGTTTAAAAGCATTAATACAGAATTCAGGTGATGTGATTTCTCCAGATTCCAGACTTTAGAACTGGAAATATCTGGTTCTCTTTTGTAATCAGTTATTGATTTATAATGCGAGGCTAATGACTCGTGCCAATGCAGCAGCTTTGACAGACACTGGATGTTTCTTAGTGTGTATTCCTGTATGTACTACACACTTGGCATCATCTGTTACTGCTGGTGATTCTTTCTGTGCTGAAGTACGTGAGTATGTTACTATTAAAATAGCCATAATCATCATTCATTCAATTCTACCCATCCTACCAAAATCCCATAATCCAGCAATGGCAACTTAGCCATGGTAACTAATCATGATGTATTTTTTTACTTTTTTAAAATAAGCACTAACTTGAAATCTGATTCTGAGCAATTGAGTGAAGAAGCAGCAACATATAAATATAGATATATGTTCATGTTTTAGCTGGAACAGACTTTGCTTAGCTGCGTTAGCTTGCTAATTTAGCATAGGCAGAGCTCTTGACATAAAGTCCTATAGTATCGTTCTACATTCTCATATGGTTGTTATTTTAGTGTGTGTGTGAGAGAGAGAGAGAGTGTGTGTGTGAGAGTGTGAGAGGCTGTGCTATTGTATGCTAATCAGATTTGCACTTCATGAGCAGGCTCCAGTGAGATTACAACATGACCATATAAGGAGTTTGTATTTTCATTTGTTTTGTTTTGTTTTTTTTTTATTCGTTTTGAGTTTGAATATTTACACTGGATATTTGAAGTGTGTATTCTGAGTACCGTGGCAGTTCATGGTGGCACTTATTATAATGATTCTTATTTAAAGAGTTTATATATTTGTTTCTCTGTCGTTGGGTTTAATTGTTTATTTATACTTACATGTTTGCGGGATTGTTCAGCGTGAATGGAGAGATGCATTTCTGTCACTTTATTTAAAAAAGGGGCTGCGGGCAATCATGTAATAATTAAACACACACACACACACACACACACACAAACCATATAAACACAGAGCCCATAATAAAGGTCTTTATCGGACACATATCATACACAACATATGACAACTATATAAAACGTATTGTTTCGTATACACACACACACACACACACACACACTCACACACACACATGAAATGCAATGTGTTATCAAGAGAAATATACACTTTTATTCTAAATAGAGCAAATTAAGTTTAAAATTTATTTCAAAGAAGCAAATGTATTTCTCTTTGTATCTTCATAAAATTATTATTAGTAATAGTATTATTATTATTATTATTATTATTATTATTATTGCAGTCCATAACAAAATGAAATATTGATTTTTATTTAAAGAAAGAATCATTATAAACTTTGCAGAGAATTCTATTTCAAATGATTTATCTTACAGAGAGAGGTTTAATGCAACGATGATATAAGAAATATGAAAATGTTTAATTTCAGTGAAACGCTTGTTGTGAATTAGCTACGAAAATAATAAAAACAATTATGATAATTGTCTGTGTGACTGTTTTTTTGGTTTTTGCTGGTGTTTGTGTTGCTATGCTTTGTCCTGTGCTGGTGCAGCAAAAAGTTTCAGCTACTGCTGGGACAAGCAGAAACATGAATTCTCGGACTGCAGCATGTGGACACAATAATGGAAACACCACCTGAAAAAAGCGACTAAGCCACAGTTACTGACACGGGTGATTTTTATTTGATTCCATAGACTTGGACTGGTGACATTTAGACAGCTGATTATAATCTAATGAATTACCACAATCAACAAATATTTATAAAAAGTATTTATAATGATAGCTATATTAATGTAACTTGGTAATTGATGTGGTTAAATTGTCGTAACAGGTTTGCAGTCAGTGCACTGGAATGGACTTGCGCCGAGTCACCACTGTGTTGTTCACAGAGTGCTAGAAATGTTTTGGTGAAACTAGAGACGTCAGGCTAACAAGCTAACGGCAGTTTGACAACATAGTCTGTTTCTGTCTGTCAACAAACTGTCTCATAAAGTTATATAACAACTGACTGGGCTTAATTAATGCCTGGTGTAGAGCTCCTGTGATTATAAAGTCTGACTATTAGCGATGCTATGTTATATTTCAAAGCAACATGAGGCGACTAACAGAGTTCCAAAGACACCGGATGGTTTGTGTCAGAGCTATAGTTGCACTAGTCACAATAACAAGAAAATGACTTAATGTTCCCTGGAGAACATCTTTAAGGTCTAACAGTTTCAAACATGGGGAATCAACTTCAGAAAAAATGATCAGTGGAAGATCAGGATAGTTCATAAATTCCCCATCAAGGAGAGTAATCTATATGAGCTTTTTTTTTCTAATAAAATTACTTGTCAGGTAACAAACATACACTGTAAAAAATTTACCTGTAAAATTACAGTAATTAACTGGCAGCAGTTTTTTACAGTACTGATACTGTTATTAATATTACAGCACATTGCTGTAATTCAAATATACAAGCTATTACCGTATTTTCCGGACCATAAAGCGCACCGGATTATAAAACGCAATATCAACGATCGGCTGCTAACGGGTATATTTTCATACATAAAGCTCACCGGATTATAAGGCGCATGAAATGAAACAAAACTCTTAAGTTCTGTCGGAAGCTCAGTTTGGTCTTTACCTGGCGCAGGGCGTCTTCTTGCTTCCTCCACTTCCGTACCACTGATTCGTTAATGTTGAATTCTCTCGCAGCTGCTCTATGTCCATGTTGTACTGCGTGACTGATAGCGTTGTGTTTGAAATCCGCTTCGAAAATAAATGAATGATTGCACACACCCTAATGCTGAAGCACATACCGTAATACCCCGCGATGCTGCGCACTACGATTGCCGCTTCGTAATTTACCAAAGCCGTGCTAAAACATTTTGACAGATTTATGAGCGCCGTGTACCATCTACAGTCGGTTCTAGGTCAGAAAGCACAACCAGAATTAATTCATACATTAGACACACCGCATTTTAAGGCGCACTGTCGATTTTTGAGAAAGTTAAAGGATTTTAAGTGCGCCTTATGGTCCGAAAAATACGGTACTGTATTTTTATCATTCATAGCAGTTAACTGTTATTTGGTTTTACAGCAAAATATTGTTTATATACAATATCACTGCAAAATACAGCTGAATACTGTAATCATTCTATACATTAACTTGTGATTTGTATACCAAAATAGTATTTCAATCAAACAAACCCAGACTCAAATTAAATACATTGTCTTTAATAGAAAAGTCAGATGTTCTTCCACAGAAAATCAGACTTTACATCAGATGACAAAACAAAGTTTCTTCATAACATTCCATAAAGGCAAAAAAGAGAAAAAGTGCTGTTCACAAGAAGTCTCAATGCCCTCTAAATGAAAGTTCTTCACTATAAAGGCAAAAATACACTCACTCATTGACAAGAAAATTAAATCACCAAGAAGAAATTGTCGGAATTGAATGAAACTTTATATGTATGAATATATTGATGACATATGTAAGTGATTACAATATTAGAGAGAAAGGATACATTTATTGGGGAAAACTGTACAATTGAAAGGAAGCTCCCGTTACCCTGTTAGGCTGCCTCTAGCCTAGATACAAGATGAGATACAGTAGGGCATGAGGCATACAGGTTCCGTAAGGTATCCTGCAGCAACAGTTGCCTACAGATGTAGCTGGGCCTATAGATCCTGCACACTTGTAGTTTGCCGAAGCTGGTGTCCCAGCTGGTCCCATAAATTCTCGATTGGCGTTAAATCTGGTAAAAAAAAAAAAAACGTCATTTCTCTCTGCGTGAGTTATTTTTTTTGTCAATGAGTGTATATCCTCAGATAAATAAAAAATGTGGGCTTTTCAAGATGTGTTCATCAAATTGACTGGATTATGGCACTCTGCACTCCATGTGTCTTGTGTGCATCAACACAGTAACTGAACTGGTGTCAATGAGTGTGTTTACATGCACTTAATACAGAGCAGCTATGGGAGAACAACATGTTGCCAGGTCCGCTTACAGATTTTGCTTCTTTTGGGCTTTGTGGACTTTGTGGAGACTTTAAAATGCTGTACATACACAAGAAAACAAATTTGATTATTTAATATTAAGGTTTGACGTTTACATCACATCTTTCTGTGAGATTATTTGTTGGTTGGAAAGGTCAAATCTGATTTCTCATGACCTGATTACTCAAGTGCATGAATACTGGTTAATTAGATTACTGACTAAATCTGATTTTCTGCAGTTATCGGATTATTAAATGCATGTAAATGAACTCAACATGAACATATAGCCAACACACGTTATCAGACAAAGTCCTACTGAAAGTCCATAAGTTTCCTCATTAAGGTGCACACATGATGATTGAGGGGTACACTTTTCTTTTGAACAACCTTTCCAGTCCGCTTGCTGGAGACTTTACCTTGGTGAGCTTTGGAACCCCGCTCTGGGTTTATACCAATGAACCACCTGGAAAGACAGAGAGTGTAAGCACAGACTGATGTGAACAACAAGGGATGTTTAAGGTCAACATAAAATGGAGATCAGAACCCATTCTACTTCATTGATGTAATATACTTTTAAGTGGAAATGGTGGGCTGCACAACCTATTGGAATGAATGGTGAAAAGCCAAGACGAGGAAGGCAATTGGAGCTGGAAAATATGATGTTCTTGGTTATTTTTATTTTTCCCACCCACTGGCACTGGCACAGCATGATGTCAAAGCCAGTCAAGTAAATTAAAAAATGTAAAAATAATTTTAGTTGAAGATTTTGCGCCCAAAAATTCCAACACGAATTCATGTTGACCTATACAGTGGCAATTTCTGTTCTGTATGAAGAATGTTCATCCTGGTTAACATGAGTGAGTTAATGTGTTAGTTAGTGACAAGCAATTGGCATAAGGTGCTTTGCATTTTAAAATATGACCTTGCAAGCTAGAAACCATGGAGAACTTCCTACATCAGTAGCAGCTCAGTATATACACTGACAACTGATTATGCTATTTAGCTATATACCTTTGGATGAACTCCAATGTGCAGCAAGCCCCATCTTGGTACTGGAGGTTGAAGTTGTAGAAGCTAGAAAAAAGAGTGGCAAGCCCCAGTGTGAATGATTCCCCCTCAATCACCACATGGCTCTCTATGGAAACCATCCAGTGGGTGGTCTCAGACATACGCCCTATGTGAAGAGAATTAGCAGCAAGCAATCAACAAATTAACAACAAACATCAACCTGTTTTTGAAACAGAGTCACTGACATACAATGAAATTTAAATGCATACCTAGAACAATCAATCGTGGGCTGTCGGGCAAAGTCAGGGACCTTTCAATATCAGCAGCAGTGGCAGAAACCTGTAAAAAAAATAAAAAAATAACAAGAAAAAACTTTTGAAAACATACAAATTTTATACATAATATAACTCTTAACTAATGGTTATTACCACTGGCTATTATTTGAATTACTATTAAGGAATAATATGCTGAAGAGTGAGTAGGAATTTAAAAAATATACACTGGGTCTGTACTTTCTATAAATTCTAATGAAACTTATAATACATAACTTATAACACATGGTCTTGTGGCTCTAAGGGGTTAATATTTCTAACTATTTATATATTTTTTTGTATATAACTATACATACATCTGCTTGAAGGATGAGATTCTCAGTCTGTTCTCTGAAGTGAGCCAGCAAAACCTGCAAAACGTAGGGCGCTGCCACACTGCTTTTACTTCTAGTCAGGGCAGCTTTAACTGCACTGTTGGTAGGATTTTGCCGGAAGTATTCCATAATCACTTTTCCACATTCTTCAAGTGATGCTTCAAACTTTCTCAGAATACTGATGTCTGTTAAAGTCTCAAAATGTTTACACATAATACTCGGGACAAAAAGGAATGGCCACTGAGTCTTTAAGAAGTCAATGGAGTGTGCTGGTACTGTGTTTATCATCTTGCGTTGTAGATAGTATGTGGCTGCCATGAGTTGCTGAACTTCTGCTCTTTCAATGGCAGACAATCCCTCTTGATTGAAGAACTCCAAAAGTGTCTGCTTCTTCTCATCTAGTGTGCTTTCGTTTTCGTCAGATGGAAGTTCAGGTTGCCACCGTGTGCAGCCATAGTTGTCAGCAGGACCTGTGTTTGATTTTTCTCCTGTACTATCTTTGACAGACCTCAATCTTGCTATAGTATTATTGCAGTTAAGGTGCTCTACCCGAACCTTTAGTTGACTCAAGAGTGATGAATATTCTCCACCAATGACATGTCCATCACTCAGCATGTCTGCAAAGGATTGTGGGAACTGATTAACAACTTTCTTTGCAATTACGAGACACTGTGCCCTTGATGGGTTGGCCTCATATTTTCGCATGTCGTCAACCAATATCTGCACCATTTGTCTCCGATCAGATGGGGAGGGTCTTTTCCCATTTGTAGTCGCAGTCCGAATTCCAGGAGGCATTTTTTCCCCAAACAACCTGGAAAGTTTCTGGCCAGTTTCCTTTAAATGAAGGCAGTGAAGAAGGTGAAGAAGACAAAGGACTGTTGGACAATGAAGAACTCTGGAGTGATGTGCTGCATTGTGGGAAAGGGCTGCTGGACCTTGAGGAACTTTGAAGTGCTGAGCTGCATGCTGAGGCCTGATATAAAGTTGTAGTGCACTTTTTGGGTTCTGACAACAGGAAAAGATTAGAGTCTTTAATTAATCCAGAATTTACACATTAATTCATTAAAAATGTTAAACTTCTATAGAGACTACTAATGTTATCTAAAACAAAACTTCTATATAGTGTGCTACCTTGTACTTTCCAAGCCTCCAAAAGCTTTCGGCACTGGATAGGTCAAATTATCTCAGCAATATCTTCTTCTCTAACATACTGCAGGTCTTCACCGCTTTCTACTCCTTGTTTAATAATCTTATCGATCAGCTGGCCAAGAGTCTCCTCTGCCATATTTGGAAGAACAGATATAATAGCCTCCTGTATGCATTTCCATGGGTCTGACATCATTCTAATGAAGGAAATGAGTGATGAAGGGCTATTAAAGACAAACAAACAGGCAATAATCTGCTTCCTCTGGTAATAGTCCAAGTAAGATCTGCTTGTTTGATACACATTAATTTGACAATGGGTCCCTGGCTCTTGTCCAAGCATAACGCCCCTGATCAATGAGAAAAATCAGATTGAGAGTTCTCATGACAAAATAAAACCAAGAACAAGGCCCTTTACAACAGAATTAAGCTTGATGTTACCGTAAACAAAAGTCCCTTTGTCATTCCTTCCCAATGACAACCCACAAGCCCTTTCTTGTAGTTATGCCTTTTAACAGTGACCTCATGTACAGCACAGTGTGCCGTGGCTGGAGCCCAGATGAGCAACAGAGTTTCTTTATCTCATTGCGTAATCATTTGGAAAAAAATCTGTGCCTCTTTCAAAAAACTACACATGGAGGAAAAACATCACCAGCACAACATATCTTGTAAAAGCTGATGCCTTTCAGCGAGCATGGAACACACATTTTTTAAATTTTGTAGTTTGTGAATACACTGCTTAAAATAACTGTGCTTACTCTCAAACCTAAGGGTCCATAAGTGTATAAGTGGTCCAAAGCAAAGTATGAGTTCTGGATAGTGTAATAAATAATGATGTTTTGGCTTAAGTAAATGCTTAGGGAAGGCATTCTCTCGACTCTCTAAATACTCCTCAACAAGAATGTTTAAGTAAGCTACCTGGCTCCTTGTAATTGCTGGAGCACAAATCAAGTCAACAATTTGCCTCAATTGCAGAGTTGTCAAACCTCATTTTCAGTTGGAGTTTTAATTTTGTCCCCAATCAAAAGAGGCAGAAGTCTAAGGAAACACCTATTCTGAATGGCATGGCCTCTTAATTTCTCACTTCCAGGATTTACGTCACTAGGTTTGTTGTTTGCATCATTCCCAAGGTACCTTAAGTGATTCAAACGGCGATTCAACTCTGTGTAAGTGAAGAGTTTCTGGTTTGTAACAAGGTCACAAATACATAACGCCAAGTCATACGAGACGACACCTTCAAAAAGATCATGGCCCAAACAAGGCGGCAGTCCAGGTAGGCATACATGAAAGTAGGATAATTCATTGAACTTTGAGTCAAATTAAATTCCAGCTGATGAGTCAGATGTACTTGAAATGTGTTGAACACAATCTTTGTATGAATCAACTGTTCTTTTTTCCCCTTTTCTCAATGGCGAAGATACAAATGTTGAACGATCAATGGTACAAAATCTGCAGAAGTTGTTGCTTTTACTAAAATTTTCAGTAAAGCCCCCAATGCTATGAGAACCAAGATTGTCACCAGCAATTCCACACAGTGTACCACGGTGCACTTTTCCATCCGGTAAAACGATTCCATTTTCCTCTAGGTCTTTTAAATCAGAGATTAGGGAAGTAAATACTGTATCTAAACCAAAGTATTTGTAGTCCTGCTCTCGGCAAAGCAAAACAAGCTGCATTTGGTCCACAGTGGATCTGTTATGTGGTGGCACATTTGCAACACTGAAGTAGACTGCAAGAACTTTATGTTTTTTCTTCCCAGAGCCCAGTGGATTCACAATTTCAAATGTGTCCTGGTAGAGTACTAAACCTAGTGATTCTTCATATTTCTGAAAAAGTTCATTTGCAGCCACATTGCTCCCATTCCAAATGTCTTCCAAGACATCTGTAGACCCAGATGAAGACAATATATGTTGCTTATAGCATTGAACTTTCTGCCTGACTGAATTACACTGAAAAAGTGATTTTAGGGTTTCTTTGATTGGAATGTATTGAGCAAAACATTCTTTCCGAGATAAAGAGGGACAGGTTCAACATACCTAAACTGATTTTTATACACTGTTTTACGTCTCTGATCTGATCTCAAACTACCAGTGTTGCATGCTCGAAACAGATCTTCTGATCTGATAACATCTACAATGTTCTTTCTCTCACTATCAGAAATGCCCAGTGTTACCAGCTTTTCATTTAGTTTATGAAGTAAGTATGACTGGCTGATGTCATGTACTGTCTGAAAATCTTCAATTATAGATTGTATGACTGATGCAGGCAATAAAAAGTTTGCCTGCAATTGTTCAAGAAAAGGGGGGCATCTGCTTCCTCTGGTACAACATCTGCTTGATCTGTGTTATCAGTTCTGTCCTCAGTCAAGTCCTCATGAAGCTCTGAACTATTTTCATTCTGATCATTTGTAGTTGGCAATGTTGTGCTTGTCTTTCCAGAAGAGCAGTGATTCGGGAGATTTATAACTGAGCAAGACTTGTGCGCTCTTGACAAATGAGAAGAAAAGATGAAATTACTTTAAAACTTTTTCCACAGTGTTAAAACGGACACATTACCAACTTGCCCTCTCTAATGTGAGACTTCAAATGACAAATGAAACCTGATAAATCACCACAAGTATCACTGCAAAGTTCAACATGGCAAGTCAATGGAGAAAACACAGTTTCAACCACTTTCTTCTGGGCTTCTCTTCTTCCTTTATGTTCTAGGTATACATGACATTTCAGTGCTCCTATTTTTTTGAACAATCGGGTGCAGTCGTGAAAGGCACATCTAAATAAAACATTTGGGATACTGGCATGGATTTTCATGTGCCTAATGTAGGCGAATTTCGTGGGGCACGCATGGTCGCAATACTGACATTTGAACATTCTAGTTAGCAGACTCTTAGCAGAAACGAATCTGGCCAATCTAGTTTAATATGAGACTTTAAGACATTAAAATGGGAAAATACTCAAGTTCATACGAAAAGAAACTCATAAACGAACTTTAATAAGTTTATGTACCTTCTTCTCTTCCTTTACTTACTTAGTATACCTGCCTTTTCAATTCTGTTTTCACGAACAGGTAAAATTTCTTTACAGCGCGCAAAATGGCGAGAATGCGTTCTATTCTAATAATGCAAGTAAACCTATTCAATTATGAAAATCTATTTTGTACTTATATATTTAGCAATTGTGGGTTTCTACACCAAAAAAATAGTAAAGTATATCAAAACTGTTAAAAAAATGTTAGTCTGTTTCTCTCTGCTTAAGCAGCGCCAGCTTGTAGCGAGCAGCGCAATACCGTCATATCGCGTATATAGGAGCATTCGGATTTAAAGTGCGGATGGCTTGACTGTGAATCTTTAAAACGCGGATAGCTTGACCGCGGTGAAAGGCGTTCTATGTTTTCGCGTGCCTAACGTTCCCTTAACGTAAACACTTTTTTATTTGGCCAAACATGAGCGCAATACTGAAACGAAGAGTTACAGGCAAATTGCCAACCTTTCTGAAATGCAACTGTCTGCTCAGCTTCGATGTAATCCACAACAAAGTTAATTAGAGCTGTCCTTTTCTCTTTTTTAGCACCACGAGGTAGCACCGACAAGGTCAAATTGGTAACTGTTCATGCAAATCAAAAATAACCATATTTTCAGACTTTAAATCAATATCAATTTAAAACAAAACTTCGTCTTTGTGAACAACTGATGAACCGTTTTTAAGCAAATATGAAACAAGATGCAACTCTTAAGCTAATGATGCTTCCCAATGCTCGAACAACAGATCTCCCAGCATCCATTGTCATTTCCAGTTATGTACTGTAATTAGGAAATGCACATAAGGGATACGCATAATGCTATCAGTCCACAGCAATGTACTGTATATTAACAAAACAGTAGTTTACTGTTAGAATTTTCCTGTAAAATTACATCAATTTTTTACAGTGTAGGCACATCCATAGGGAGAGCAGTATAGGCCAATATAAGGATAGTTATACAGCCAAAATATGGAAGATAGAATTAATAAAAGGTTTCGATAAAAATAAAAAAGGATCAACATCAATTTACAATGTCATTCCAAAGAGGAAACCATATATGCCAAAACGTTTCTGTCTTTTGGTGTAGGTCAAATCTTAACTTCTTGAGAGGTAGTAAAGATGGTACTTGGAACAGCCAAAGATTCAGAGATGGGAACTGGGGGTATTTATTTTGTTTATTAATTAAACAAAGTAAATACACTTTTTGCAAAGAAAACCAACAGAGTGAATGCCTGTCTAGGATTAAGGATATTCTTAAGATAGCTTCTAATTGGCCAAAAAGCAAATATAATTTAGAACACATTGTAAACTATATATCAACAATTTCCTATATAGCTAAATGTACCCCTTACCAGAAATGTTTGATTTTTAAGTCCAAAACGAGTGAATAAAAGTGCCTTTGCATGATTGACATTTAAAGCATAGATCAGATTCTTCTGGGAATATCTGATGTCAACGAAGTACACTACTAACCAAAGTACACTTACAGGGTACCATTTTGAACTGCAAGAGATTCAAACATCCTGATTGTTTACCTCCTCCAGGTCTCTTTCCCAGACACCCTTAAGGCTTACATAAGAGGACAGACACTTATCAGATAACACAAACCTTTGAAATCTGACATTTCAAGTCATGTTGCTTAGACAAAAACCATTCAATCTCTGTCATATCCAGTGGCAACTTTCCCGTGTCCAGCTGAGCTTGCATGAAATGTTTAGTTTGAAGGTATCTGACGAAATCTGTTATGAACCAGTTTCAACAATTTTATCATGGGATTTTCAAAGGTAAACACGGCATTGAACCTTGGACTTTCTTGTCAATAGTGCAGTACTACTGTGCCAAAACAATCCCGGTGTTGCCTAACTCTGTACAAATTATATTAAAAGGAAAGTTCAAGAACTTTCTACTAACACTAATAAGGTAAAATAAAGATCCAGGAGTATATATTAAAAAACATAGGGTGGCCTTGCGCACAATGTCGAGGGCTAGGCACTGGCTTTCCCGCCAGCCTGACCAAGGATTAAGCTGATAAGTAAATGAATGAATGAATGAATGAACGAAATGTAGGGTGTCCGAGACTTTTGCGTAGTATGGTATAAGGAGAGTGACCATTTCTCCCAACATTGGCTACTGTATTATGGTTTGCCACGTGATGGCGCTGCTGAACTGTATGTCGAAATAATAGGTAAATAGGTTCGTGTTTTATGTTTGCTTCTGTAGCCTTTAGGCTGATACTACAGTGAAACTATGTTCCATAATTTGTTTCTTACTTAAATACAGCCTAAAGCGTATATTAATTTATTTTGTTCAAGCTAATCTATGTGAATTAATAGCAATTCACTGTTCATCCACTAGAGGGTGAGCGAGCTGAGCAGCCCATGTTATAAATTTCATGCTATCGTACCAAACATGGAGTGAAGTTAGTACGCTAAGACCAGTACTAAGGTTTTTAGTAGCGTATTTTCAGGTAATTGTCAGTACAGTGTAAACAGCCTTAGTAACATCCACGATTAATCAGGCTTCCTTCAAAATAATCACGACTCGCAACGTGAGCTTTGTGAAGCAACTAATGATACTCATGTTTAAACACGTGTATGTTTTTTGACTTGCTGTCCGCCATATTGTCCTACAAACCATATGGTGTAGTTTGAGAAACTGAATGGCTTAAGTTTTACATAGTAAGGTAAGCTGTTGGTCTGCACTGCAAGTGTGTCAGTCAGTCAGAGGTAGTGAGGGAATATACAGTAATAGTTTTCCATATAAATCTATTATGTTGTATAAACAGATGATTGTGTGACTTACTGTTTAGGTGTTAGCTGTAATGCTAATATTAACTGCCAGTGTCTCTCTCCCCTTTCTCTCTTTCGTTCCTTCCAACACCCTCTTCCCATGAGGAAGTTACAACAAAGATGCTTCCTGACCGCATCGATATAAGATAACCTGTGTGTGTGTGTGTGTGTGTGTGTGTGTGTGTGTAGCAGGTATGCCTCAAATCAGGATTGTGAGATAGTGTGACAGCCAAATTGGAAGCATTATCGGACACTACGTTCGAATGCACACACAAACACCTCTAAAAGCAGAGTGGTCATCAGCCAGGAAGAGGTCAAAAAGATCATCCACTTCCCACACAAGCGCACACACAGCCACACTTAAATGCAC
The DNA here is from genome assembly GCA_025084515.1 of Ancistrus triradiatus. NCBI lineage: Eukaryota > Metazoa > Chordata > Actinopteri > Siluriformes > Loricariidae > Ancistrus > Ancistrus triradiatus. The sequence continues at coordinate 376,620 of JAJAGP010000484.1, read as the reverse complement.
ATTAGTGGTGTGTGACTTCACTGTTCCACATTTCCTCTCTTACACAATGGGCAGATGACCCAAGCAGAGAGCAGCGCTAGAACATGTACAGAAAAGTCTTAGGCATTCTATATTTTTCTGTTTATGCTTTATTTACGTTTTAGTGGTCACTACATTTTGTAGTTCTACAATTACTGACTGTAGTCCATCTGTTTGTCAAGATACTTTGTTAGTCCCCTTTACTCTGTTCTCTGATGGTCAAGACCCCCACAGGTACTATGGATCATTCTCAGCACTGCACTGACACTGATGTGGTGGTGTGTTAGTGTGTGTTGAGCTGGTACGATTGGATCAGACACAGCAGTGCTGCTGGAGTTTTAAATCAATGTGCACTCACTGTCCACGTTATTAGAGACATTCTCCATATTTCTCCAACTTGTAGGTGTAAAGTCAGAGACAGCAGCTCATTTGTTGTTGCACAGTTTGTGTTAGTCATCCTCTAATTCTTCATCAGTACTCACAGGATGCTGCCTATAGGATGTTGGTGGCTGGACATTTTTGGCTGGTGGACTATTTTCAGTCCAGCAATGACACTGAGGTGTTTAAATACTCCAGCAGCACTGCTGTGTCAGATCCACTTGTACCAGCACAACACACAATAACACACCACATCAGTGTCAGTGCAGAGCTGGGAATGATCCACAACCCAAATAGTACCTGATCTGTGGGGGTCCGGACCATTAAAGAAGAGAGTAAAGGGGACAAACAAAGTATGTAAAGAAACAGATGAACTACAATATGTAATTGTAGAAATACAATAAGGAATATAAACTGAAATACTGTCCGTGTAAACACTACTGTGAGTGTGTGTGTGTGTGAGAGAGAGAGAAGCCTTTTCCCTATCTTACTTCTCTCTCATTGGCAGATTCATTACAGCTTTAATGGTCATCAGTATGTTTCTCAGGAAAAGCTGCTGCTTCTCCTTGACCTCCTTACATCTGCTCACTTAAACCCCCTCCCCATATCTCCATGTCCCCCTCCATCCTGTTCCCTATGCTCTCTCTCTCTCGTGCTGCCTGAAACTTTCCCTGTAGCTACTGCTCAGACTTGCACATTGATGAGAAGAATTTTAGTCCTTTCCTTTATGAGCAGCTCTTCAGGCCACAGTTTCGCCGATGGGTTAAAGTCTGGACTGAACGTTTTTCCCCCACCCATCCACTCTGTGTTTTGGCTCATTGTCTTGTTGCATCATCCACCCATATTATGCTTCAGGTGAATGAAGATGAACTGCTGACATTTCCCTGTTGTTCAGTGGCTATAAGCTATCCAGGCTCTGAGATGCGAGTGTGAGCAGAACTCCACCAAATGTTGTCCTCTTGGAGTAACTTCAAATATTACAAATAGTGACCTAAATTTACCTGACTACACCTTAAAATAAGTGCGTTACAACCAGGATGGCCAAAATGGTGACATAGTGACATACACTGCCTGGCCTAAAAAGGTCACCACCTGGATTTAACTAAGCAAGTAGTTAAATAGTTTAAAAAAAGAGCCTCCCATCGGATAATTACTGCATTGGTGATTATGTTTTAGCTGGCAACAAGTTCTTTAACCCTAACTGATGCAGTGAGTAGCTTCTCATTTGTTAAACTACCATGTCGAAAGACTCATCCTGTGGTCATGGAAGAGATGGTCATCTGTTTCAGAAGGGTCAGATTGTGAAAGAGTGGTTGAGGGAGCATGAGCCATCATTTTCATACATGGATTGGCCACCACAGAGTCCAGATCTGAATATACCATCGATAATATTTGGGATGTGCTGGAGAAGACTTTGTGCAGTGGAACAATGGAACTTTACCATGTTCTTTTGCCTTCAAGACTGTGATTCTCTTTTATGTCAGCAGGTGCTACGGGGTTCCTGGTACTAGTTTTCCGCCATTTATATTTATATACAAGACAGATTTCTACAGGTAGTCTATTACAGGTACTGCTATTATCATTCTTAAGACCTCTGACGTTAAAGTGAGCCCTTGATCGTATTGACGTTAAACTGCACATACCTGTACATCAAAGCAGTGATCTCTGTTATTTCTGCCACACGCACTGCTAACAGGTTCATAGTGTGAGGCAAACAGGCATTAAATCTCCACAGACAAAGAATGGGTTGCACTGAACACCTCAGTGACTCTCAGTATAAAAACAAATTTGGAAACGTTTGTAGGTTTCCACCTCCAACAAGTCTGTTCATTGACTTTCTGTGACGCCTTGCTTAAAGTGAAGACTGTAAAGAAATGGTTTGCCAACTTTGATGGAGAACTTGGCAGCTTTCATGACCTTTGAGATGAATTGGAATTCCACCTGTGAGCCAGGGCTTATGGTCAAGCATCGGTGCCCGTCTTCAGAAGACTGAAATCTGTTGTATCAGCAAAGGGAAACAAACTCCATCTTAATAGCCATTATTTTGTCTGTTTGTAGGTTTCTACAAACTTTTGCCTCTATAGTGTACATACAGTTTTTAGGAGATACTGTATGTCCCAAAATGTGTAGCTAAGGCAGCTGAGTTGCTAGGCAATAAATAGACATTTTATTTAGAGTCACAGAATGCATAATGCACTTAAAACACTGTTTAAAGGACATACCTGATGTGAAATTTGTATTCTGGCCAATAGAGAGGAAATGTGTTTAATCTTCTTCCTTCATTAGATTACAGCACCTACACTGCTTCCTGCTCGCACAGCACCTCTGATCTGTGTCTTCCTGCCCAAGGTTGTGTTCATTTCATCTATATTATGAGGAAAACACCCAAATGACATAATGTTACCGGCACCATGCTTCACCGTACATACTGTATGATGTAGTTTTAGTGGAGTCTTTGGTTTTTGCAGCATGTATAACAGTCCAAAAAGTTCAGTCTTGGTCTCATCTGCCCATAGATCGTAGCACGTAACACTTCAGAGTCCACAAAGGCATACAGGCCAGCTTTGTGTAAAGCGTGTGAGATTGTTGTCACACGCACCGACTAACCGGTCTCAGCAATAAAAAAAAAAGTAAATAAGTACTTGAAGGTTGCAGCTTGCCCCTGGCTGGGTGATCTAGTTTGGAGGAACAGCTCAGTTCAAGTGAGGTGTTGTTAATGCCATACGTTTTGCACTTCTTAATATTATGCTGAATGTTACTTCAAATGCCAGTTAAAGCCTCTACAATCTATTCGTATCCTTTTCCTAACTTGTGCCTTTCCTGAACCTTTTGAAGTTTTTTTTCTTGAATTCGCAGTGTTACCATGCACTACTAGTAATGGAGTCCTGAAGAAACAGTTTTTTCCCCCTGAAGTAATAAAACCACTACAATTGATGTCAGGTAGGGGCCAAATAGCCTGGCATGACACTTGAAAGGTGATTGATTGTACCTGAGAAGTTTATAATGGTTACTTTAAAGGGGCTTATTACTTATCCAAACCAGGTCTTTTTCTAATTAAACTTTAATAACTGATCAGACTTTTTTTTTTAACATTATTTCACTTTGACCCTGAGGGTCATACTGTGTCAGTACATCTGGAACAGTTTTATTTATTTTAGATAGGTTAGTTTTGACAGGATATTGATTGTTTTTATAGGCACTGTATATACTGGAGCAGTATATTGTATATTAATCACAAATGCTGACTATGTACCGGATTCGATTTGATACATTTTATGATCAGATCCATTGACACAATCTATTCTGTGAAGCTGTGCGATGACTCACAACACAAATCATCTTTATGAACACACAACACAGTGTATTAAACCACGTCATTATAATGACAGTATGGGGTCAGTATCTGATATCGACTGATGACTGATGTTGGTGTGATATCAGATTTCCCACTAAAACTGGGGAAAATGGATGAGTGTGTCCAACATTACCGCACACACAAATAATTTCTGCTTCTTCTTATGTACAATACTTTGCAAAGGTCTTAGACGTTCTATGTTTATTTAGGATTTAGTGGTTACTAAACTTACAATTATTCTACAATTACAGACTGTAGTCCATCTGTTTCTCTACATACTTTGTTAATCCCATTTAAGGTACTGGACTATGGACCAGAAGATCCAGGGTTCAAATCCCACCTCTGCCAAGCTGCCACTGTCGTCCTTGAGCAAGACCCTTAACCCACCATTGCTTGGAATGTAAGATTGTTCCAGTTGTAAGTTGCTCTGTATAAGGACGTCTCTCTAATGGTCTCTGTTCTCTAATGGTCAGGACCAGCACAGATCAGGTGCTATTTGGATGGTGGATCATTCTCAGCACTGCAGTGACACTGATGTGGTGGTGGTGATACGTTAGTAGCCTATGTGTCATGCAGGTACAAGTGGATCAGACACAGCAGTGCTGCTGGAGTATTTAAACCACCTCAATGTCACTGCAGTGCTGAGAATGGTCCACCACCTAAACAGGACCTGAGCTGTGCTGGTCCTGTGGGGGTCCCGACTCTTAGAGAACAGAGTAAAGTGCAGAAAAACAGAAAATAAAATTTCTCCATACAGTTATATGCAGTATACAGTATAGTTGGCCCGCACCCTCTCAGTTTGTGTGGATGGGTGTGACTGGGATCGGGAAAACCCAGCATGCCCCTGCAAAGTCTGGTATGTGAGTTTCCATGTTTGTTTATTGTGTTTTAGTGTAATAAGGTCATTTTCGTAGTTAAATGTGGTTATAGTAACGCTGTGATTTATGTCGGTGCAGTCATTATGCATTTATATGTGTTTACTCTGGGCTAGTGGCCTGACCTAGTAGATAGCGGTTCAGCACCTTTAGTTTCAGCTTTATTACCACCCAGTTCTTTTAAGAGCTGTAAGTGTGTGAGCATAATTGTGCATGTGGTCTTTGAGGCACAATATATAAAAGATTTAAGATTTTAAGAATTTAATGCCTGACTTGATCTAGAAAAACGCACACATTCTGGAGACAAACAATGAAAAACAAGAAGTAAAATCAGAGCTGGTTTCTCCAGTGGAAGAGCACCTTTAATCTCAAGCCAAATGTAGGAGGCTCCTTTGTTGACTGTCTTAATGAAATGTTTATGCTCATCTTTAGAGCCAATGATTATTCCACCTGAGTCACGGACTACAAACAGGGCACAGCTGCAGCGAGCAACACCCTGATTCCTGAACCAGACCAAAATCAGGAGCATTTAGCATCTCAAAGAGCTCAGTGCCGTGGTTTATCGACTGGCTTTTGTACTTAATCGCAAAGCATCTTCTCCCACTAGCCAACCTTACAAGAGCGCATATTTTACGCATTGATTAAGCACCATGCAGATTTGTTATGCAGATTTATTTCAGACTACATTCATCAATGGCAACTTCCCACATTGCCTGCATTCAGTCCAGACCCTAAGGCAGCAAAGCAGCCCGAAACCTTCATGCTTCCTCCATTGAGATGACGAGTAGAAGGCAAAAAGTGGGAATGTGGGAGAATTAACGGGTGAAGAATTCATTAAGTTTGAAGCTTCTAGACAGGAACTATGAAACATAAAACTAATATTTATTTGAGTTTGGGAGACTTCAGTCCATTTGAAAGGCCCTTACCCAGAGGGGGAGTGGTCTGGGTCTTTTCTGAGTGGACTCTGCATGTCCTCCCCATGTCCGTGTGGGTTTACTCTGGGTTTCCTCCCACAGTCCAAAGAAATGCTTTAGGTTAATTGATTGTGCTTAAGTGGCCCTACTGTGTGAGTGTGTATGAGTGTGTACCATACAATGGATTGGCACCCTTCTGGGGTTGTTCCTGCCTTAAGCAGGAACTTTACCATTAAGCAGATAAGAAAGTGAATGAATGAATGTGCGAGACCCTGTATGGTCTCAGCCTAAGTTTGTTGGTTCTCTTTGTTTTCTCCATTTTGAATCATTTCGTTCACTTTGTTGCTGGACACCATTTTGGGTTAAGTCCTATGTTTAAGTTGCTGCTCTTTTTCCCAGCTGCTCCATATAGATTTATATAAAGGTCTTTAGTTTTTGGGGTCTTCATAGGTGGTCGAAACCGGCATCACTATGCACCTGGGTCCCAAACCCCCCAGGTGGTTCCGTTACAGTATAGGCACCCCTTACCCCACCTGTTAGAAACGGCCCCTGGGACATTTTGTACTGCTGTACAACCATTCTGCATTTTCCTCAGAGAATGCACTTTTTTAGTTTTGTATTTATTTTTGTCTGCTTGTGTGTTTTCTTTTTTTAAAGTTAAATGGCTTTAATTCTTTCAAGTGTTTACCAAGGGGGCGTTACGCCATTCTGTGCCTAGTTTGCAGGTTTTTTTGCGTTCCCAATGCTGAATAAGGGAAAGTAACCAGACACTCACGGTTATGTTTTGTGGGATTTTTTGCACTTTAACTATATTATAATAGAAACATTACATTAATGGAGACTAAACACCACACTGCGACATGTTTTCTGACTTTCTGAAGTTTCATATTCCACTGTCAGACTTGACTCTTACGTCTAACTTGGACATGACTGTAAGCTATGTAATGTCATTCTCTATACTCTTATATAGTACATACAGTCTGCTGGCCAACAGTGTAACATATTGTGTGCTATCTGGAGTATAAGCGCTATTTGATATAGATTTATACGTCTGGTTTTCCAAGGCAAGATTAGTCCTAATCCTGGACTAGAAAGACTTTCAATGGTGAATCACTTAATTTAGTCCAAGATTATGCTTAATCCATGTCTGGGAAACCAGCTTTCGAAGTTATTTTATGAGACTCTTTAGCTTCAGATTGTATTACCGAGCCAAACAAGGTCTTTTTTGTTCTTTTTGAATTTTTTACCATAGCCTGCGATTACTTCACTGTCAAATCTCGTTTGCGCACGATGATTTAGACGCTCACGATGTTCAACCGCTGCGAAGCAACCAGAGAAGAAACGCAAACCTCGCTCACCAAACATTAGAGGTTATGATGAACACTGTGTACATTTCATTTCTGGCAGAAGTATCAAAGCAGTATATAAAGCCAGCCTTCATTAAAAGCTAAGAAATCTTGAAAAAATATATATATTCATTTTAATTATAAGCTGGACTTTCTTCTTACCCTCTCTCTCTCTCTCTCTCTCTCTCTCTCTCTCTCTCTCCTGTCCTCCTGAGATTTCTGTCCAAACACAAGCTGACAGCCGTAGCCAATACTTGAAGCCAGTTTCAGTTTCAGGTAAAACTCAATTACCCCACTCACACACACACACACACACCTGTCTGTCACAGTTCCGATGGAATAATATGAGATTACACTTTAAAAATGCTTCATTCTTCAAAATCATCACTCATTCTCGTCTACCTGTGTGTGTGTGTGTGTGTGTGTGTGTGTGTGTGTGTGTGTGTGTGTGTGTGTGTGCAGCAATCTTCAGGCTGAAATCGAGATGCATTCTCACTTTCAAACTTACTGTCTTTTCCTCTACCTGTCTTTCTCTCTCCCTGGCTCTAGTTCAATGTCTCTCTTCCTTTTTCTGACTATCTTTCGTCATATCTCTCACCTTTGTCTCACTCCCCACCTGTATCTCTCTTCTCTTTCTCTCTCTCTCTTTCTCTCTCTCTTTCTCTCTCTTTCCCTGGTTCTATTTCAGTGTCTCTCCCCTTTTCCCGTTTGCTGTCTCTCTTTCTTCATATTTCTCACTTGCGTCTCACTCTCTCCATCTCTCTTTCCTCCTGTCTATCTTTCCCTGTCTCTCTCTCTCTCTCATTAATTATTCATGCCATTCTGACGTCAGGTTGGCCGTGTTATCTTGTCGCCTCAGAGTCGCAGCAGAATGAGGTCAGACAGACAGAGAGAGATAGAGAGTGAGACAGGGAGAGAATCTCAAATACCATCCCTCCCTATCTTCCTCTCTCCTTCTCTCTCTCTTGCTCCCACTATCTCACTTTGTGGTAAATTGTTGTGACTCTGACTCAGTATTTCATTTTTGCACCTCACACTCTCTCTCACATACACACACACACACACACGCACACGCACATGCAGACAGACACACACACGCACCACAGACTCATTGCCCCACCAGACCCATTTTAATTGGGGATATTAGAATGGGAGATAACATGAAAATGCCCTGTTGCCATGGCGACCAGGAAGGACAGGGAGGTATGGAGGGGAAGGGAACGTGTGCGCGCTCGTGTGTGTGTGTGTGTGTGTGTGTGTGTGTGAGAAAGCAATCCAGTCTTAAAACTTAAAAGCATGCATTAAAGCCCTGCACTGCACTGTGGACATGTCCTGCACCTCACACACTCCTGACTATATAGACCACCGAAGCGTTCTCATAAACCATAATTAGTGCACCGTGGACACGTCCCAAACCACACACCGTGTTCACTATATAGGCTGCATAAACGCTGTTACAAAACACCAGGAGTCCTACACCGCTGTGAATCCAGGATGCTACAGCATCACTACTCACTCTATAGTGCATCATTTCAAAAGTTAGCCACATAGTAAAATATCACCTGTGGTCATCATAAACTCTAAAACAGATTGGTGTCAAATTGATATAGAGTAGCAGGATTTGAATATCCAAAATGCACTGCAGTGAAGAAGATGAGTGACCTATTTAGAGAGAAGGAGGTGTGATTTGGAGCACATCCATCAGTAGGACATTATCAGTTCATTCGAAGATCCTGTGATTGTGCCACTAGGCTTTCTGACATGACTTCAAAACGACTCCAAACGCAGCGCACTTTTAGTGACTGTACTGTATTTGGAAATCCTGTGAGTGCATTTTTCCCCAAATGTTGTTTGGGTGCTCTCTGTAAACATGTCCCAAACCAAGCCCCCAATCAAAGGTACTGTGCAAAAGTCTTAGGCCACCGTTAGGTGTTCTAGCGATTTTATAATGACCATGTATTACATGTTGTCAACGATTGGACCACAAAACTTCAGACTTGGATTCCATAATGCTCTTTGTCACTGATCTTCATTCCAATCTTTATGAGCTTTAGCACATCAAGTCAAGTCAGATCTATTTCTCTAGCGCTTATTACAATGGAGCATTGTCTCAAAGCAACTTTACAAGTTTAGATTATCTCCTAATATCTACGTCCAATCCCAAATTGAGCAAGCCTAGGGCGACAGTGGCAAGGAAAAACTCCCTAAGTGTTATGGGGAAGAAACCTTGGGAGGACCAAGACTCAAAAAGGGGCCCAACCTCCTTGGGCGGCGTAGATGATAAATCTAAGATTGAAACTAATGTCATGGAGTCAAACTTCACGTCTTAGCCTTTTCACCCTGGTCCCCCCTACCCTTGCAAAAAAAACATTCCTGATAAAGTTCCTTTGGACTGTAGAACTTGGCATCATGATGAAGCTTTCAGATGCTGCTATTGCTCAAGTGCAAGAGGAGGAAACACTACATACCGGCCACTGTAGCCTATAGAAGCTTTCATCTGTTTCATCTCTCAGTTTTTTAATACTGCATACAAATGTTCTGTATTTTCTGGTTGTATTCTAATAAAGAGACTTATATATGGTCATTATACCATATCTAATCTAATGGTGACCTAGCAGTTAAGGTACTGGACTATGGAAGGTCCAGGACCGAATTCCCATTTCTGCCAAGTTGCCACTGTTGGGTGAGTCCTTGAGCAAGGCTCTTAACCCACAACTTCTTGGGTTGTACAATTGTATCAGCTGTAAGTCGCTCTGGATAAGGGTGTCTGCTAAATGACTAACTGTAAATGTACACAGCACAATATAGACTATAAACTCACTCTAACATGACAACAAACCCAAAGATTAAAAGGGAAATACATGTGTTAACAAGATTCCAAGTGTGTGCGTGTCTGTGTGTATGTATACGTGTGTATGCCCAAAGACGGGTACAGTGATGTATGTTCTGTGCTTCTCTGCACCTGGTGTGTGAGCATATGTCTGTAAACGTGTTCATGTTACGTGTGTGTGTGTGTGTGCGCTCACAAGTGGAAAGGTGCTATATTTCTGGCCCAAAAACACGCTGCGCTCTGCATGTGTGTAAATGGGTCAGAGGGAGTATGTGCTACTAAATCTGCTCGCCCTCAGACTGGACCTGTTCCCAGACCTGTACACAACACACACCCGCGCACACACACACACATGCAAACATGGATAAGGGAGACTGACAGCACAATAGGTTAAGAAGAATGGAGCTGAACATGAAAGAGAAAGCAGTGAATACAGGTAACAGGGCTGTGGGGTGGTGGTGGTGTTGGGGGGATCAGACAGGTAGATAGATAAATAGACAGAGGTGGGTGCAGACAGGCATTACATAAAATGTCAGACGGTGATCCACCATAAGACAGTGTCTACACTGGGAGATTTACATCTATGCCATTTAGCAGACTCTCTTACCAAAAGCGACTTAAAACTTACACAGGTAGCCTAGCGGTTAAGGTACTGGACTATGGCCCTGAAGGTCCAGGGTTCAAACCCACCTAAACCCACAATTGCTTGAATTGTAAGGTTGTGTCAGTTGTAAGTCACCCTGGATAAGGGCGTCTGCTGAATGAGAAAATGTAAATAAATGACATAAATGTAAATACAGTCTTACAATCCAAGCAACTCTTGCTCAAGGTCCCAACAGTGGCACTTTACCACATTTACCATGGACATTACAGTTGAGAAATCATTAACATAACACTTATTTTATAAAAAAGTATTAATTATCTCATGTAATTTATTAAGTAATGTATTGAAAGTGAAAATCAAAACGGTTAGACCCTTGGCGTTGCTGCTCTGCTCTGTCTGCTCAGTCAGCTGACTGCAGCCCGGATGCCCAGGCGCCTGCGGGATCTGGCAACCCCGAAATTAAACGTGGCAGAAATTGCCAAATGGCTACTAAACGCTTTTGGGGGAGACTCTGAAGAGAAATTTAAATAAACTAGCAATAATAATGAAATAATAATTATAAAAATAATAATAGGTTTGAAGTTTGTGACATCCTTCCGTGAGATCATTGGCTGGTTCCAAGCAGAAATATGAGTTGTGTAAACCTGGAGGGTTTCCCGTTGTTTGGACAGCTAGACATCAATGGGGAAATGTGGGAAGCCATAATACAAAATGGTATTGTGATACTTCAGTCTGTTTCTAGCACTCCAGACCAATGGCAGTGTGCTTTACATCATTCTGGCCCAAAGTGATCTTAATCTTGTGTGCAGTCAGCTTGAAAACCCAAACTGTGATGCCACTGATGGAGTTATTTTGCTGACCTTGCATCCGGTGGAAGAAATATTCCGTGAGTGACGATTGTAACACACTGTTCACTTCAGCACTTTCTGATCCGGTTCTGTGAGCTTGTAAGGCTTGTCTGTGCTGAGCTGGTCGTGGGTTTTTGATATTTATAATTCACGCTCACGCTTTCAGTTGACCTGGGCAGCTCTACCAGGACGAGCTAAATTTCTCTGATATATTGGAAAGCTGGTACCTACAAAAATAACATCAGAGGATTGTTGTATAGAAAGTTATCTGTTATTTTGTGATCGTACCAGAAATGTAGTGGGAGGGTTTTATATAAGTAGACAAATTAGGATGTTTCAGAAGTTGTGAAAATGAAATTTACAAACGATAGTAATGATACAGCTGTGTTCTCTCATTACAACACACAACCATGAATATTCTAGAACGGGGTCATTGTATGCACGTTTGGGTTTCTGTGTGCGTCTGGCTTGAGGAGTGTTCTCAGGAGAGGGCGTGTGTATAGAGGTGTGAAAGGAGGCCTAACGACAAAACGAGTGGAGAGAGACGTGGTGTGAAGACCTGAGAGAACGAGGTGCGAGGTGTGTGTGAAAATGGATGAGTTCAATGCTAGAGCACTGTGTGTGTGTGTGTGTGAGGATAGAGGAGGGGGAAGGTCAATGTGAAAGCCTACAGCGTGTCATTTGTATTGTTTTAAGTGTTTGTGTGTGTGTGTGTGTGTGTGTGTGTGTGTGTGCATACCCAGTTTATATTACATTGTGGGAACCAAATATCTGACTTTTTTGACATTATGGGGACATGTTGCTAGTTCCCTTGAGGTAAACTGCATTTCTTTTGAAAAAACAAAAAAATCTAAAGATTTGCTTTAGGTTACCGAGGTTAAGCTTAGAGGTAGGGGTATTTATAGTTTTGATTACTTACAGAATTACATTATGTCTATGGGTGGTCCCCAGAAAGACATTGAGATACGATGTGTGTGTGTGGGCCAAGTTTATATATCATTGTGATACCTAAATGTCCATAAAAAGAGCAAAAAGATTTGTTTTAGGTTGATGACGCTAACATGGGACTGAGGTGGTCTAGCGGTTAAGGTACTGGACTGTGGACTGGAAGGTCGAGTTCAAATCCCACCTCTGCCAAGCTGCCGCTGTTGGGTCCTTGAGCAAGGTCCTTAACCCAGAATTGCTTGGACTGTAAGAATGTATCAATTGTATGGATAAGGGCGTCTGCTAAACGACATAAATGTAAATGTAATGTTAGGATTAGGGTTAGGTGTACACATAGCATTAACAAAGCTACTGTAAAGATCATGTCAACGTAAAGTCCCCCAAACATATGTCTACTAAGACTGTGTGTAAGAAAAATTCATATCAAATGTCACATACACCCACACACATTTTTAAGAATCCAGTAAGACCAGGAGGTATTAGTACTTCACACACCAACCAACATCTTCATCAGGCACTATTACCTCTGATAACTGTCAGACTCAAACACACACACACCATGTCTCGCTATCTTTGTCGGGACTGCTACACCCACACCTACCCTTAACCTTAATCTTTTGACTCATTTGGTTGTAGTTGCTGTAAAAAAAAACATGAACTAAAAAGCAATTAACCTCGTGGGGACCAGCAAAAGGTTCCCACAATGAAAAAATGTCAGATTTTCTATTTTGGTGGGGACATTTGGTCCCCACAACATGATATAAACATGGACACACACACACATATGCATTCACCTGTGTGCTGTATATGGTGCATGGCTCGGTAAACACTGTTACACTACATTAACATACCTAACATAACATCATCATAACACAATCCACCAAAGACACGTCCCAAACCACACACCCAATTCACTGTAAAAGCACTACGGATATTTTTCACCCAGTAGAATGCACAGCTTGAAGATAATCCAACACACTGCATTGTGGGCGCGTTGGGTATTTCCCAATTCACAAATGGAATAATTACAGAGTAGTGCCCTATATAGTTCTTAGGGTGTGGTTTGGGACACGGGAAACTGTAAGATTGCATATAGGTCCCAACTTTGATAGCATAAGATAACACGTTTCCGTGTGTGGGTGAAGTGTTCTCAAGCAGGCAGACTACCAACTCCAGCCTCCTGTAGCATTCTCTATCATGTTTGTCAGAGAGGCACCGTGACAGAAGATCATCTTCTAACCTTCCCATCCAAAGTGCCACCTGCTTCACTAACCTCCATCTGGGACATGTCCCAAATCAGTCAAGGGAAGAAAGCCCACCTGAGCACTACCTCTCCATTATCTACTCCCACTGTCCCTGTTCTCCATCGCTCTGGGATCACAGTCAAGAGGAATTGAAGTCCTTAATTCACAGATCCATTACTTTGTGCGAGCAGAGTATATCTAGCACACTGAGGTATTTCCTGAGGAGGCGGTGCCCAAAATACCCAACATACCCCTCGGTGTTACTGTTTGACTAGTATCATTGTAGCCTTGCTCTTGTCACAAATTGCCATTGATACTGATTATTAGATAAACTAACAGACAATACATGTCAAAGGTGCACTGATGATGCTGAGATATTTGTACAACCAAACCACTATACAGTGTTGTGCAAAAGTCTTAGGCCACCATTAGATTAGATATACCATTGTTTTATGGTATAATGACCATGTATAATTATTTCTCAGTCTCTTTATTAGAATACAAGCAAAAAGTAGAGGAAATGTTTATTGAGTATAACAAATAGAAAAACTAATCAGAGAAAAACCTAGTGAACCTATTAATAAAAATAACATTAAGAATATTAAGAAGAATATTAAGAAGAATAACATATTTAAAAAAATATTCTATAGGCTACAGTGGCAAAAATTTAGTGTGAGCTCCCCTTACACTTGAGCAACAGCAGCATCTGGGAGCTTCATCGGGATGCCAAGTTCTACAGTCCAAAGGAACTTGCCCCTTCTACCGTCTGAAGAAGCTTGATCAGGAAAGGTCTTTTTGGATGGGTATCAGTTAAGAAACCACTTTTTCAGAAGGGGAACTGGGTGAAAAATGTTAAGATATGCTAAAGCTCACAAATATTGGAATGAAGATCAGTAGAAAAGAGGATTATAGAGTGGCGAATCCAAGTTTGAATTTTCTTGTTTCCAATCATCAACAGTATGCTATATATGGTTATTATATTATTGCTAAAACAACAAATCTAATGGTGGCCTAAGACTTTTGCATAGTGTATATAGGGAATTGGTTATTTGGGTTGAGACATGTACACAGTCGTGAGACATTTAAAGTAAATTCTGGGTCTATTTTGGGTCTAAATAACATTTACAGCTTTCAGCAGGCATTTATTTTCAGAAGAATTCGGATTAAGCCCGGATTAAGACAGACACAACTGGAAGCCAATGCTGAAGTGGCAGGGAATCCAGTAGAGAATTTGCAACCAGGCACAGACAGAACCAGGAACATTAATCTGGTGGAACAGCACTAAATCAGGACCTTTATCTTCACAAAATCGGGATACGAATCAGGGTGTTTCAACACTGGGAACCACTGCTCTACCGCTGAGCTACTCTTGTTGGTATACCCACTTCAGGTGAGGTGAGGTTTCAGTTCTGGTTTCAGAGGGCTCAGAGGTGTCTCCTCGCCATCTCTGCAGGGCGCAAGGTGTCTCCTCACTTAAGAGCAAGACCGCACTATACCTCGTTTTACAGGACTGGGTCTGTAGTACGCCACATCAATGGCGCCCTGCGGGCATGACATTGGTGCTTATGTGGTTTATGCAGTGAATAGGATGTTTGGTTTAGAAGACATGCACAGCTGACTGATGATGTGAGATATCTGTAGAAGTAGTGATATGGCCTCTGTAGTGAATCGACTGTGTGGTTTGGAACACATTCATGATGGACTGATGATGTTTAGACATTTATGAAGGGCCTATACAGTGAACACGGTGTTTGTTTTGGCAGATGCCGTTATTCAAGGCGACTTACAATTGAGGTGAGCAGCTCAAGGTTAAAGGCCTAGCAGAAGGACTCAACAGTGGAAGTATATCGGCACCAGGATGTGAACTTACAACCTTCAGATTAGTAGTCCAGATGCTTACCCAATGCCAAACCACTGAAGTACAGACTCCATTTTGTGTGCTGTATGCCCTGAATACAAAAAGAGCATATGGTCTTTTTTGAATGCTGCCATGCTGGTCAGAAAGCAAGACCATGTGAGTTCCATGTTCAGTGTTGGTCTGAGTGTGTATATGCTGGTTAATGGCACAGCACAGCTGGTGAACTCGCAGAGTCTTGTAGGGAAAGTTAAACATACCAGCATACCATTGTCCAAAACATAACATATGCTGCACTTTGCTGTTTTCAGCAGGCTGGTTTTCTGTTACTAGTGTTACACCGAGTCAAGTACAGGATAATGGCTCATCATTTGAATTTGACTTGTCAAAATGAACAATTGCAGGCTTAAAAATACCCTCTGACAGAGTTTGAATCACCTGGCCCAGATTCCATCTTCCCTCACAGTGTGTATGGTCTGTACAATAGTGTTGTGGTCAAGAGAGCTAGAGCCAAGTCCAAGTCGAGAGCAAGCCGTTTAGTAGTTGATTCCGAGTCAAGATCAAGACCAAAAGTGACCGAGAATGAGAAGAGACCAGATTAAGATTTTTTTCATCATACTATAATAAAAAGAACAAAATGGAAAAAATTTAATGAGTTTGTATCCTTCATTGCATATGATATATATTTATAAATATTATATTTCATCATATACTTTGTCAAATCTAACATTAAATAATATATAGCCTACAAGTACTATTCATTATTATTATATTATAGTCTTAATCTAAGTAAGGCAATGTCACTTTAGACATGGTCCCCGAGGTTATTTAAATGAGACAGAATTTACATTCAGCTGAATGCTTCTTCTTTAGTGAAGTTGTGCATTTCACTCTGCTTCACATAACCGAAAAGTGTAATTCCAGATTTTTCAGACATGGTAAAGTAAAGCGAGCCGGCGAAAATCCACACTTGCAATGATAATGTCAGACTATTCAACATAAAACGCATTTATTGATTGGAAACTGAACGAGAAAAGCAGTAACTTGTTTTTCCCGGTCAGCCAATCTGAGTGCAGATTTTATATAGGCGGGTAAATAAATGACTGATATATTCTGTTTGAATGGATGGTTGATATTCAATAACAATAGAAAAAAAGTTCAGTTCATAATTAACATTACCTCAGACAGAAGCATTGGACTAGGGTGTTCTCGACAAGTCTAACTTACCCCGAGACCAAGACAAGCCCAAGGTCCAAATGAGATTGAGACCGAGATGAGACTGCTCATTTATAGTCTCGAGACGGAGACCAGACTCAAGTACTACAACACCTCTGTACAAAGAACAAAGTACTAGTGGTTTTACTCTAGGTAGTATCACTCTCACACTTACAGCACATTCTCTGACCCAGTTAGATTTAACACTATCACTTTTACCCCACGTGTCAAATCTAACATGTCCTGGCAAGGCACTTTAGCTCCTATCTGCTTTCTTTCAACAGTAGCTCCAGTTTCCACCTTTCTTTTTCTTTGCTAGCTACTACTGATGGTTTACAGCGAGGAGACAAGTGGCCATTAGCATGAGAAGAGCTCGTAGCCTGCACAGCCACAATCCAGTAAGCATCAAATCCACAACTTATTTAAAGGTCTCCAGACTCAGAAACTTGAAGTTTTGTTAAGAGTCTGGTTTCACCTCAGGTATCGGTAATGTTGGCTAATGGTTTTTGTACAGCTTAAGAGCTGTCTTAAGTGCAGTGAAAATGATAGGGCCTGCTTAGATTTAATTGAAAGATTTAAAACCCAAATTAAGCATTGACAAGACATTTGATTTTTATTCAAGGTCTGAATTAGCCCGAGCTAATCTTTATGTTTGTAGGTTGTTTATATATTTCTGTCATAACAGTGAACAGAGAAGGTTAGCATAGTTTGTTAAGAGTGGATGAAACGGTAGTTTGAGGTCCATGAGAAAAGGTAAGCTAGTGATAACAATTAAACAACTGATGTTGTGAAGAAAGTAGCTGAGTCACCCTGGAACAAACTGAACGGAAGAAAGCTTGGTGATACTGTGGTGGGAAATTCAAATATTTGCTCATGTTTTAATCTGGAGCGTTTCTGTTAACATGTAGCCTCCCAGTCGCGTAACGTGATAAGCCTCCAATTTGACAAACAAGAAATGCTTTTAGAGGTTGTATTCAAATAAATTACGCTTTGTGCAAACAGTAGCGTACTAAACGCGTTAACACTGGGAACAAACCCGTCCGTCCCATTAGCTTATGAGGGAAAAGATATAAAACAGTCGAGGTTCATAAGGGGCGGGGCTCATCGCTTAGATTGACAGGTTTGCTTATTCAATGGTATGCCAAGATGGGCGTGGCCCAGATATGAATGGGTGGTGCTTATTTCGTCCAGACCGACCCTAGTAGAAGTGGCACGGTGCAGAGCGGAGAGCAGGCGCAGGCGAGCGTACGTGCAATTACGGAGATTTCTTCCATATTAGCCCGTACTATACATTTTAAATGCGTTTACAGGCTTTTTGAGCAGCTCGCAAAGCAAGGCGTTGGATTTGAGAAGCGAAATCATCGCATACGCCTCGGATACACCGCTTCTGTCGTGCGCGCGCTGGATTTTTGGGTGGATTTTTTGGCATTTTCGGACCCGTACACAACAAGGAGCTTGGAGATCGGGATTCGCGTTTCTCCTGAATTCGCTGCGAATGTGAAAACGGATCAGTCTTAAACATCGCGTCCACGCACGAGTGCTGTATCGGTGTTAATCTGGTCTGATCTAGTGATGATTTTTGGATGAAATACAGCTAAACAGATCCAGAAGTCGCCGGCGGAGGATCCCTTTTAGGAGGAAACGCGGCGTTTTTGCTTTCCCTCGTTAGATACCGGTCTAACAGTGGGAGTGTTTAATCACTAGAGTTATTAACCCGATTATTTGGACGTTCGGATGAACTGCGCGTAAGAATAACAGCAGGATTGCACGCGTGTGACTGAATTGCGTAACGCGAAAAGTTTTTGGCCCTTCGTGCGAACCCTTAATAGGACCTCTGCCTCCAACCTGCAATTAAAACTCTCCATGGGTCGAAAGACCAGCTGACAGGACTCCAGCATCCTTTTTTAAATTACTCTTTTTATTTGAGCACGCCATATTTTATAATGGGGATTTCTCGGACCATGATGCGGCTGGCGTGGAGGAGCGTAGCTGTTCTGTGGATCATCGTCCTCGCAACACGGGCCGACGAAGGTAGCCTACACACAGCTCACACACATCCCATTAATTACCATTACACAGCTCACACGGCTTTATTAATTACTATTACACTCAGATCACACACCTCCATTAAGTCTGCAGCTGCTCCACTCGACTACCTGTTTGCTTCTGTCTGGTCGCTGTGTGAACCGGTGTCGGCTGTGCCACAGTGGAAATCAGTGTAGAGACGACTTTCTGTGCGTTACAGACACCTTTTAAAATTGTCGTCACGATTATGATCCCTTTGCCCCGCACACTGATTTATATGAAAGTGAGCGCCTGTGGATTGTTGCATAATGAAGTCATAATGTGCTTGCTTAAAACATTGTTTTTATGCCTTTCTGGCATCATTTAGACATTGTGGACTGTTTGGTATCGGTTTGATATAGATCGTATAGAGTTTGTGTCCGCGTGTGTCCGTGTTTATATTACATTGTGGGGACTAAATGTCCCCCAGGGATAGAAAGATCTATTTTTGACATTGTGTGGACCTTTAGCTGGTGCCCACGAGGTAAACTTGTTGTATTGTTTTTGCTTTAAGTTACTAAACTTAGGGGTAGATGTAGATGCAGCATAGCTACAGTTATCATTATGTCAGTGGAAGGTCCTCACAAAGATAGTGAGACAGACGTGTGTGTGTTTTAAGATTCAAACGCTGCGTTACTCCAGGCGACATTGTTCCAGACAGCTTTTTGTATAATGGCAGTGATTAGTTACCACACCACAGGATGTGTGCTGTTGCTGTTTTTTTCAGAATTTCTTGGCATGCAAGTATGATTCATGTTTGCTTTAAGGCTACGTGATCTTATTCCATGAAAGTCGGCTTAGTTGGTAAAATTGGAAACCCCAAACTGGCATCACACGATCCCAGTCCTGCATCCATTGGATTTACACCGCTGCTTCCACATATAAATGTGGCTGTGTTGTAGACTTTAAAATCAGTAGCTACACCAGACTGCAAACCCATGTTGCTCTATGTAGGTGTATGTAAATTAGACACACGTGTTGGTGTCGGGGTATGGATGGATGTAGTGTATTGGAGCTGGAATTTCTGCTCTCCTGTCCACTCACCCACCACCTATCGGGCTGTTGAAACCAATGGCTGCGGGGGGAAAGTGGGAAATGCGGTCATGTTTCAGAAGAGAAAATTGAACATCTGAACTGTATTAAGTCCTGCAAGTAAGACCGACCTTGTGTAAGGAAGCTGCTTATTAAGCAATACCTTTCTAGAAATGTGGAGACTTTGGTTTTTTCCGGCTTGTCCCTGTGACAGACCCAGCGTAATCGCGCTAATAGTGATAAAGCAGAAAGAACATACCCGTATTGATTATTCGACACAATCAGGCTGTCGAGTCGAGATTAAAGTTTTTAAAGCCATTAGAAATGGCTCAAGCAATTATTCATCTGATAGTAGACATTTTTCACGTCCACCATTATTTCACACAACAGGGTAAAGCGATATGTGGTGGTTTATCATTAGCACCGACCCTGCTTCACGCTACAGTAGCTACCCGCAGTTTTCCTTAATCTTCCCTCACAGGTCATCTTTGTTCTTTTGCCGGGCCTGAATGATTTATCAGCAGTAAAGCACTATTGATTTTAGGTCAATTGCCATTGATTTTGATCTCCAGCTCAGCATTTCTTTCTTCTGCTGTTACTTTTAAAGTTGCTCTCATGTTTCACTATAAGCAAATCCCATCTGAGTAGGACAATTAAGTCAGAAAACAAGTCGACTGATTACTATGGTATATTACTTTTCAAAAGTGGACATTGCTGAGCCTGGAAATCACATTTTCTGAGGTTTTGTACTTTTGGGTTACAGTATGTATGTTTAGTGATTAATGACAAAACACTACTAACTAATCAAATAGAGTGATTATTGTTTGCAGGCAGGTTGTAATGTTAGAAAAGAGTCCTCTGGTTAAAAGAGTCTAGTTACGTTTGTGTGTGATTTCACCTTCAGGAATGGAGAGGGACGACAAAAATCAGAGGAATAATTCGTAATCCTGTGTTGATGGCTGTAGGGTCGAATGTTTTTCTCATCTCCTCTTACTTTGAAGTTACAGTGAATACAAAAGGCCATTGAGGAGTAATAGATTAACTTGCTAGATCTGCATTTCTGAATTCTGTTTGCAAAGAGCTGACGGTGGAGGGATGAAAGAAAAAGAAGACAAAGAGATCATATAGGAGTTCAGGGTGTAGTTACACTCAATGTGAGGTTTTTTGTCATTGTAAGGGAATGCCAATAGAACCGAACAGGGATTTCCTATTGAATACTGTTGAGCATGTGCTGGCCTTTAGTCAGATCTGGCCTTAAGGCACGGTGCCGTGACAACTCAAGTTTCATATATAAATTACATTTAACCCAGCAGCAGAAAGTTAGCTTGGTTACTGGAAGGAAGTCAGGATGGAGTATAAGCTCGTACTCAGCTCGAATACTGGCGTTTGTGCTATGATTAGATCAGTGTGTTCCGTGATGAGAACTGCAGATTAATTGTCCAAAAACGTATCCAAACTTGTAGGAATTGAGCTGGGGGTGGGTGATAGGAGCTGAAATTTATATCATGATATTTTCCACTCTCGATATAATATCAAGATACCAAAAATAAATGAAATTGGTTATTATTATATAATCATATAATCATAATAAACATTAACTTCTAAAAAACTAATAACTTGTTGTAGCAGTTATTGCTTTTTGTATGATTGCTAGTTGCAGCTGTTTATATGTATTTTAACAGCATCATACTGGTTCACTTCAATACCGGTGTACCTCCCATCCCTGAACTGAGCATTGGGGATTAGAGGTCATGGGACATAAATTTCACATCCATTGTTTACGCCTTTCTCTTTTGAGAATTGCCTGGCCACTTCCTTTCCTGCATTGTTTGCTCTTACACTATTCTCAAGCTCACACAAATTCTAGTGACAGATATTATTTGTTATCGAAACACACTGTTTGTTCGCCATTGGCTGGTCAGGAACGTCACATTTCTGAGGTTGAAAGTGAGTGTGCATGTGGTGCTTGATCATAATAATAGTAATAACACTAATAATAAGTAATAACAGGTCATATATATGAACTGAGCCCATTTCAGCCTTTCTTTGTTAACAAAAACATTCTGAACAGGAATGAAGAGTGTTCACTAGAAATGAATTCAGATTGATTGGTATATACATGACCTTCCAGGTGTGCACTTGGATTCTTCACAGTTTCGGGCGATCGATGGTTCGGATTAGTTCCGCTCCTCGGGACACACCTGCTCATCGTTATCCATAATCAATTACCCACTCGCTCTGACTGACAGACACGCACATACACTCAAATTAATGATGTATTGACCGATCTGCTCTTGTAATTAGCAGATGGATCCTTTGCTCAGAAAAGGGCGCTGTAAATTACAAGCAATGTAGTTATTATATTTTCATCTTGCAATAATTGCCTCGCCCCGTGTCACGGTTTAAGGGTTCGTCAGGGTGTTGAATGGGCTCGTACTACCTCGCTCGGAGCGAGACAACGCTCTGCCGTGTTTTTCAAACTCTCATTGGGTGAATGTAATTATGGCTTGCCTTTTCTGGGAAGGACTCAGCCATCAAATGTGCCCAAAAATAAGGACTTTTAGAAGACAGCTGTTCTTTCACTGCTGCATTCAGGGACGGACTTTATCTCCGGAGCACAAATGCTGCCTTAGAGTGCTGTATGTCCAGGGAGAACAAAATGTGCCTACCTAGGGTGCCTCCTCCCAAATGGAGCACAGGAAGCACAGGGTGCAGGGTGAGATTTGGTGCTTCTGTTAGTGAATGGGTCTTTCATTCGAGTACTTGATGACTCATGGATTCATTCATATTTAAACAATTCGATGCACGGGTGAAATTAGTTCCTAATCACCACTGATTTAAGAGGATACGCGTACATTTTTTAGGTTCAGTAGCAAAAAGACGAGACTGTTGATTCAATGAATTTAATTACATATCTGATATGGAACTCGCTTAATGTATTTATAGGGAAATATTCGTGATACTCTGCTTTCCTGGTGTTTTATTTTGGTTTGGTACAGTTTTTCTGCTACTCTAAGAAAAAGCTTGCAGTTTTGTGTTCTTTAAAGCAGGCAATATCAAAAAGGTGGCAACCCAGCTTCTTTCTTATCTGTACGTATGTGTAAAGAGTAACTTTTAACATCTTGCCTCACTTGGCTTGGTTTGGGTGCTCCAAAGAAGATTAATTGGCAATTGTTTTTCTTCCAATAGTTAATACTAATCGGGGTAATGAGTACCCGATTAGCCGACTGCCCATGCCAATCGGTAGCTTCCGCTTATTTTCTTATTCTCATGGAAACACTGCAGAGAGAGTGCGGAGTGACAGGAGGTGAAACGGATAAGCTCTTTTAGCTCTTTTTAACATGAGAGAAAAGATGAGCCAACTGAGCAACAGCCTTAACTCAGATGAAAGCCCTGTGTGTCTCTCTGGTCAATACTCGGCCCACAGAGGGAATTAGAGAGCTGTAAGGCGATCCTGAGGGATTCTGGGATTTGCTATAATCTCAGGCCCAAATTCTTTGAATCAAACCCAAAGGCCAAAATCCAATCTACCCCCTGCCGTTCCTGTTTTTAACTTCACCAAATTAATCATTAGAAAGGCCGCCAGACCCCCCGCAGCCTACAGTACTGCACGGCATCTCAGCGCTGTGGGGAACACAGAGCACTATAGAACAGGAGGAATGTTACTGTTCACACTGAGCTGTGAGAGTGTCAGGCATATCTATAGAGCCTAAAACACATGCTTCCTCGGGATAATAGTTAAAAGAATATGTGCAAAAAGGGAGAGAAGTAGCGAGAGTAGCTCCGTGACTGTACGACTTACAGGGGCTATTTGACTCCGTCTTGTTAACGTTCAGCAAGGTCCTTATTTTTAATCCCATTCGAATTAGAGATGCACTGATTTTCTTGGCCGATTACATTTTTTCTTTCAATTTTGGTCCATTCCGATTTCTTCCTGTCTAAGAATGATAAATGACTGCATACAGAAACATTTTTGTTCATTATTTCTTAACAGAACGCCCTCCTTCCTCATTAATATCCACTCCTTTTGTATAGAGAGACTATTTAGTTGACTAAGTATCACTCAAAGCACAACTGAAATCTAACATTTCCTCATCATGAATGTGCATTAGCAGCGATTTCATAAACAAACTGGTGGCTGAGCTGTGTGCTTTTGGTGTTTAAAGCTCCGTACACACGAACTGAATTCTGGATTAAAGTTAGTAAGCACTTTGCTGTTCATGTGGCTGTGTTTGTGCCGCTGTCGCCATTGTGCACTAGACACATGAAGATGAAATCCGGAACAGAATTGGTTGTATTGGTAGTGACAGGTAATAAATATCCTGTGTTGATTGAGGTGTTGATAAAGGTTCTCTTATGTTCTTTGGGGAGAGTGATTCAAGAAGGATGTTGACCAAGCACTGATCGTTTTAAAATGCTAAAGTTTCAAATATATAATAATATAATATCTGTACCCAGTCTTACTGAGTCGTAATCGGTACAGATGGCCTAAGTAGGTCAAAAATCAAAGCACAATTTCAACACTTATTCAGTTTGATCAGAAAAACTTGCATTCGAATGTCGAAAATCCCAATCCCAGTCAGTTCTAGGAAATGTGGTGATGTTTGTGGTAACGTCGTACACATACAGACGTGTGTAATGCTGCCCTCAGAAGATATTCTCCGACGAGCCATTTTGACTAGTGCTCTGTGGCACTATTAGGAGAATTAAGAGCCTGTGGATTGTTGGAGAAATTACAGATAAGACTGCTGCAGAACGTGAGTTCAATTCTATAGCCCTGTACTGAGACGGCCTTCGTTAAGCATTTCTGCACCACGCTGACAGGACAGGCACTCCCAGAAGCAGGAAGAAATAACACAAAATCAAACAGCGTTCATTTGTAAAGATATGAGCCTGTTAGGTAAACTTTGTACGAGTCCTTAACTTGTCCTGTCAAACACCTGTCTGGGTTGTGTAAGCAATCGAATCACTCACTCTTAGCCATTAATAATCCCCCAATACATTTCTGATACTGAGTGTTTGACATGCCTCTGTTGGACATAGGAAACAATTCTGATTGTACGCTATGTGTTTACTTAAAAACGCTTTAAAGGTACACTTAATTCATTTGAATCTTGTGGAATACATAGATCGATCCACAGCCCCAGTCCTAAGACGTGTTCGATCAGAACAGTAATGACTTAATGCACCAGACAGACAGTGCGTCTTACTTTCCGCTACAGTTTTTGTTCACATGTGAGTCAACCTGGGAATTGTACCTGGTCTCAACTTGCTGTCGGCCTACCCGTGATTTCAACTCTGACTTGTTGACACTTAACCCTCACATGATTCACTGCAGGCTGAATGTGCTTTACAGGGTTTTGCATTCGAGGTCTCTCTTTCTAGCCCCGGACCTTTTTTTTTTCTCCCCATCCTCCTTTCATTTCAACCCTGCATCTCTCTCACTTTTAAATCCCCCCAAGAGAGAAACTTCTCTCCCTCTGTTTCAGCATCTCAGCCTTTTTCATTCCCTCTTTCATCCTGGCTCTGTCTCTTTTTAACTCTTCATCTCCCACTTTTGTGCTCAGTCTTTTTTCCTCTCCCACTTTCTCTTTTTTTTACAATGTCAGGTTGAGTGGCGGTTTAACGGTGGGCGTCGTAAATGTGCCACTCAGAAAAATCGAGTGTAGGGAGTACAGAAAACAGACGCACACACGCGTACACACATAGTAGCTCAGGCTCATTGTAGCTGTAAGGGAAACAGAGGCTCTTATGTAGAATGTCAGTGACATATTAGTACACGGTGCTGATGGAACACTTTCATCGTTATCTCTCTCTCTCTCTCTCTCTCTCTCTCTCTCTCTCTCTCTCTCTCTCTCGCGCACACTGTCTCTCTGTGGTCCTGTGCTCGTTTAGTGCAACATTGCCTGTGTTTTCTCTGCTCTTTTTCTCTCCTGCTGTGGAAATGCAGCTTTGCGGCCAAGCAATCCTATTAAATGGAACCGATTTTTATAAGACAGGGATTTGCATTTAAAGCAGCCTTTTGCTTTCGCTCTGCCGCCTCTCCATCTCTCTCCCTCTTCCTCCCTCTCGCTCTTTCTTACTCGCTCACTCTCTCAGCCTTCCTGTCATTCCTTTTCTCAGTTCCCTCTATTTATCTCTTTCATTTTCTCTCTCTTCCTCTACTTTTCATTGCTGCTGTTTATCTGGTTCACTTTCCAACTCCTCCTCTACTCTCTCTCTCTCTCTCTCTCTCTCTCTCTCTGTTTATCTCCTCTCTTTCATCCCCCCCTCCCTCGATCTCTCTCTCTTTAATCCTGTGATTGACTCCTTGAGGATTGAAACGGTCGTTCTGTGTCTTTGGCCTAATCTTCAAACCTGCACCTTCTCCCCTATTTCTCTGGAGCTTGCAGGGCAAAGCTGTTTGTGTGTGTGTGTGTGTGTGTGAGAGAGAGAGAGAGAGAGAGAGAGGTTTGATACTCTGATGAGCTGGCGTTGGGTTGATGATTTGCTCTTGAGCCGACTCATCAGTGTCCACACCGCAGTGATAGATGTGTATCTGATAGACTGACTCTGTCTCTTTGTCTCTTTCGCTCTCGATCCTCCCACATGCCTCTTATAGATTCACAATTCGGGACAAGAGGAGACCCCTGACCCTCCTTAGAGTCACACAATCAGAGACAGAGAGGGAGGAAGGGAGGGAATGGGGAATAGGAAAACAAGAGGAGGCAGACAGAGAGGAATAGAGAAAAAGAGAGAGACGGGAGATCAAGAGAGAATGCAGAATGGAAGTAAAAGAGGGGGCAGAGAGAAGGACTTCACATATGCACTCTTGCATGGGAATTTTTCTTGAATATATTCCGAATTTATCAGCCACGTGTTAAGTGCGGACGCTAGCCAGTGCCATCGTGATAAAGAGAAATAAAATAAATAGCACAAATTGCCAGCTTGTGAGCTAGTGTGAACAGGAGCTGATATGTTCCTGGGTAAGACGCACTGGGAGCTTCTGATTCTCATTTCGAGGGCTTCCACTGAGACCCCGAAGACAGCCGCCCCCTCTTGCTGAACTGAGGATTGCTCAATATCATAGCACAGATCTACACACTCGGAACGGGGTGCCAACTGCCCCCGTGTGTACACGTGCGCTGTCAGATATTCCATCCATCCATCCTTCCCACCCACAGATGGCTATGGCGTTGTCAGGACTTGATGAACTTGGCCGAATGCTTTTCTGTTGCAGCACTTTGATTTTATCCGACCGATTTAAGCTAATACCCAAGTAAGGTGGGAGGATGAAGGGTAAAAAGGTCTTCAAAGACATGATTTCGAAATGACGGAGCCGTCGGATGTTTGTGCAGAGGAGGAAATTCTTCAGTAAATCTAGGGGTTAGCGAGCGAATTTATGAAATCGATCACCCGTCGCAAATCTCAGAAGGCACGGTAAGTAGAGGGAAGGGGCGGCCGATGAACGAGCGGAGAAAAGCGGAAAAGTTCCATCAAGATCCCTGCGAGTATTGCTGTTCCTTCAGACAGACACGATCCTCACTTCTGTGCTCTAATCTTCTTCACTTCAGGCGGCTGTGTGAGCATTTGGAAGGAAGACACAGGATGAGCACAACTGAAATGGACAGTCACGCGCCGCACATATAAAGAAACCGTTTGTGTGGCTCCATCAGCTATATTCTTCTGAGTCACATGATGACTTCACTCAAAGAGTGCCAGACATTCACACACAGCCAAGGGCTGCATCCCAAACCGCATGCTACTGTACTGAAATACAAAATAGCCTTTCAGTAGCCATGACGACCTGCCGCGACTTACGGGTGCATCCTGATCACCAGGCTCCTGTACTATACACAGTCCTATGATGTAGGCCATTTGTAGTTTTGTTCAGCTGTACATTTGCATCGGTGGCTGGTCAAGGCAGGAGCGAGCTTACATCGATGCAGGTTAGACACTTTCACACTGGGCCAGGTTGGAGCAACTGATTAACCTAATGTCTTGAAAATGGAAGGCTGCTGTACCCAGAGTTAACCCACACAGACATACTCCACACACTCAGAGTCCAAGGTTGGGATCGACTGTGTAACAACATGGGGCATTTCTTACATACAAGGTTGCTCTACCACTCAATACAAAACATGTTGGATTTAGCTGATCGTGTTGATTTGAAAAGCGTCTGGTGGCCTTGCTTTTTAGTGCGACGTTTGGTGTGTAACGGCCATTATGTTGCCTGTGTATGTTGAGAAGTTTTAAATGATAGGACAAAAATATTAGGACATTTGATTAAGTGGCTTTGAACCTAACCTTCAAATCTTCAACCTGCTCGTCGTACCCATTTTAACTCGTACCAGTCGAGCCGGGTGACACGTTTCAGCCGATTCATGATTCACGAGTCACAATTCAGTACACAGTGATTCAGGTTCCCAATAGCCCTCAGAGAGATCTCGGCTCTGTGTATTGTGTTTTTCTTTATTTTTTACATCTACAGTACTGTATTGTTAGTGCAATTAAGTCTCCATGGATCCTAAAAAGCTTAGTTTATAAGAGCCAACCGAAGGTTATAGTTTATAAGGCCTGATCCGGGCCCAGAGTTCGTCAGTAGACTAAGTGTTGTGCTTTTACTTTTCACCTTCAATCCATTACTCACTAAATGACATGAGACTTTTCAAGACTTTATTATAAAATGAGCTTTGCGTTCGTTATTTTGGCCAACTGTAGATTAGTGTAAGTGTTTTAAACATCATTACTTATAGTATATTTCCAAGTCTCCACTATTATACAGCATAGACCGCCCTACCAAATACTCCTTAAACTCATCGGTTCATGATCCATTTAACTTATGATGGATTTGTTGAACGTATCCCCATCATAAATTAGGGAGCACCTGTACAATTCAACTCCATTAATGCATGTAATGCCTTAAATGTGGATTTTCCAGGGGTCTGTAATGGATTCATTCAATTTACATTATTCCTTAAGGGAGAATTGTATAGTTTTTGCTGTTTTCGGGTCTCAACAAGCCTTCTGGAGCAAATTAACAGCAAGAACCGAGGTACCGCTGTAGTCATTTTATTCCATTTTGAATAATAAGTTTTGTACTAGAAGTTACTCTGCTGTTTTACTATATTGTTGTGACATAAAAGTACAGTACAGTAATAGAAGATCCTGGCTGTATCGCCCACCCCTAATTCACATGGTTAAAAGTTATGAGAACACAGATGCCTAGCCGGTGCTGGCTAAGGATCCAAGCAGTCATTTGGTCAGTATGTATTTAACAATAAAACAGTGGAAATCAAAGAGGGCTTCAACTTTTCCTCCAGTTTTTTGGTTAACTACTGCAACAAGACCCCAGCGTCGACTGCTTACCAGACTTTCATCAAATAGAAAAGCATCAGTGCTGTGCTGCGTTTTGTACTTTGGACTATCTGATTAGTTTCCTCAGAAACAAACTGAACGCCGTGCCACTAGATTCTCCGAGTACATGAGAAAGTAGATTTCAGTAAGCCCTTTCCTATCAGCGCTAGAATATGGGACGCAGGCCAAAACAAATCACAGTAATCCATAAGACGATTTTAAGATTTTGATCCCAGGTCGTGTTTATAGAATGAGCGTGATGACATCATTCAGGTTAGGTGTGTTTTATCTCTGTAGTTATTTAAGGATTTACTACTATGGGACTGACTAATAATGTGTTACATATATGTAAGCACTTCCAACAGACTAGACCGCCTGTGCGTACGAGTCATTTTCGACCGTGGGCACACACAAGCCCTCACATGTGATTAAGAGCAGTGAATGGGAATCCTGCACACGTACACCTATTGATTTAACATGGAAACGAAGTGGCGTGGCTCCTGTGTCCAACCCAAAGTGATGATTTGGCAAAAAAAACTGAACACAACTGAATATGTTCCCTACCACAAAAATACTCGAACCATGACTGGAAAACTTCAGACACCATTTGGAATAATGGGAACATTATGTCATTATTTCAATTTTGGCTACATTATTGGTTTAGACATGTGCAATGTGACCGGGGAATCAGTATGCTTGGCGAGAATCCCACACACACGCATACATTTGTCGCACTATCTTTGTGGGGACTTTCCATTGACATAATGATTACTCTAGTTAATTCATCCTACACTTAACCTCAAACCTTAACCTCGGTAACCTAATGCAATCCTTTTGGCTCGTTTGGTTATTCAAATAAAAGTCGCACTTTTAATTTTTGTAAAAAAAAAAAAAAAGACATTGGTCCTCAGAAGTATAGGAAGACAAGGAATACACACACACACTTTAACATGAACCCTGTTAAGCTCCTCTCTATAATGTGCTTCCATGACTGGAACTTAAATGAGTTACAGATTTCTGAGGTTGAAGTTTCCTACTGTTAAAGTCAAACACACACACACACACACACACTCCTTATGCCCGCTCACACACAGTCTCAGGCATCAGTGTGTGTGAAAGCAAGGGCAGGGCAGGAAGAAGCAATGAAGGGATGAAAGAGAATAGCATGCAGCGAGAGCATTATGGGACTGGGACCGGATTCATGAAGGTGTCTTAAGAAAGAAAAGCTTCTTGAAATTGTCTTTTCTTGACTTCATTCTTAAGACAAACATTACCAAAAATTGCAATTCTAATAACTTATTTTTTCCTTAACAATTCTTGTCTCATTCAGATTTCTTAACCTTACGATAGCCTCGCCCTTGTCTTAGTTGACAAGGTAAGTAAATATTTATTTATATTGCACTTTTCTAGAGCGACTCACAAAGTAAGTAAGAAGTGATAATAATGATGACCATTCTAAGATTGCCACAATTGTCAAAAACAAAAACAAAAAAAGCAAATAATCCCTAAAAAACTTTAAACATCACTAAAATCAAGAGAGTAAAAACAAGTATTTAAACGGTTTTTTTTTTAGAAACAGGATCTAAATTTACCCAACTTTAAAGAGTTTGCTTCCTGTTGGCTGCTTCTTCCACCATCACCTCAATTTCTTGTTTGCTAAAATTGAACACTTGGCTTGATATTTTTTATCCGTTGTGCTGAGGGGATTCAGCTAAGTAATGGAAATAGCAATAGATAGGAATTCAAAAACGTTTTCATTCGTATGGACTTCTTAGAGTTTGTCTTGAGAACCTTTGCTAGTTTTATCTTAAGAAATATGCCCAATGATCTCGTGTGTGTGTGTGTGTGTGTGTCTATATCTCTATTCACACACCCATCAAACCAGCACGTGCTCCACCTCCTACTGAGGTGTGCTGAAAGAGTGTGTGTGAGTTTGTGTGATGGATGGTCAGTGTGTGTCTCTGCCTGTGTGTGTGTGTGTGTTATTTATGCTGCGGCGTGTGATGTAGCATATGGCGAGGTGATGAGGATAATAGCGTGATGGCAGATGATACGAGGCTCTTTTGTAGGAAATGTACTTCAAAGGCACCCATGCTGCTCCCATCGGACAGACCTCCCGGGGTGTGTGTGCATGCGTGCGCGTCCTCCTCGTCTCGCTCTGATTTGTTTGCGTTTGCATTAGTCTGTGTGTGGTTATTCCTTAATAACTTGTACACACAGACTGAGTAAATACAAAACAACCTGTTCCTGCCTGTAAGAGAGTCACCTGTGCTGTGCATCATCGCTGCTTCTACCACCGCGTAATTCTATTTACCTGCTATTTAAACCAATCAGAATAACAACCAGGTATGGCCCGGTGCATCGCCGATGCCTGCAAATGAGTAGTTGATGGCGTGCTGGCGTTATGCTGTTATTATAGCACGAGTGCAAATCATACGGCTAATGTTAAGCACAGTTTAGGCGGCAATCCCAACAGGTTTCGAAGGCACCTTTCGGGCACATTTAGGCTACAGACCTTTTTCAAGTCAAGTCAAGTCAGATTTATTTATATAG
Source organism: Ancistrus triradiatus (assembly GCA_025084515.1). Classification (NCBI taxonomy): domain Eukaryota; kingdom Metazoa; phylum Chordata; class Actinopteri; order Siluriformes; family Loricariidae; genus Ancistrus; species Ancistrus triradiatus. Next base: position 345,208 of record JAJAGP010000484.1, on the reverse strand, counting down.
CGCTTTTTACAATGGAGCATTGTCTCAAAGCAACTTTACAAGTTTAGATTATCTCCTAATAACTACGTCCAATCCCAAATTGAGAAAGTCTAGGGCGACAGTGGCAAGGAAAAACTCCCTGATTTATAGGAAGAAAACCTTAGGAGGACACAAGACTTCAAAAAGGGACCCAACCTCCTTGGGCGGCGTAGATGATAAATCTAAGCGAAAAAAAACTAAAGTCATGGAGTCAAAGTTCGAATAAAATGTGAAGTATGCACATCGTCATTAAGTACGTGGGCCCGGGTATGGGGTGGGGCTGGAGATGATGACGGAAAGCAGCTTGAGTGGAGCTACAGCAGATTGAAACATCATGTGTGGGGCTGGAACTGGTACCGGAACACAGCTCGAGAGAGAAAAACAGAAAATGTAATTAGTTAATGATTAAGAGCACAGTGTCTATTAACAATCACTGATGCCATGTGTAGCATGAGACCCCGGCAGCATTAGCTATAGCAGCCATAGCTAGAAGAGGAGAGAACTGGTAGGAAAAACACAGCCAAGACGGGGATCACATGAGACATTGGCAACCCCACGGGAGGCAGAAGAGACAGCAAACCCAACATCTCTGATCACCATAAGACTCTTTGAACTATGAACCCCCAGCTCTGCCCTTAGTCTAAGGCAAGGATGGCATGAGTCAAGATCACGAGGACCGAAGCCCAGTTCAGCCAGACCGCCCACTCGACAACTCCTGTGCTAGCGGACAAGGCAGGCAGGCCAGACATGACTCCAGACTCCGGCCCCAGTGGACCCAAGCCATGCATCCTGGTCTAAATCTAGTCAAAAAAGCCTGCGTATATAAGTATGTCTTTCGAGCCTAGACTTAAAACTTTGGAGAGTGTCTGAATCTCGAACGAAAGTGGGAAGTTTATTCCATAGTTGGGGGGCCATGTATGAGAAAGCCTTTCCCCCTGCTGTGACTTTTTTAATTCTAGGAACTAAAAGAAGTCCTGCACCCTTGAGGACCCTTTGTCTGTCCTCAAGTGCCCCGTAACTGCTCAGCGGGGTTTAGTGAGGTAGAGGAAAAGTCCATGACAGTCGACGCTTCCCGTGGCTCTTGCAAAACCTTTGAGGCGTGTTCTGCGTCGGTATTCTGTTCCAGTATGAATCCCGCTCCAAAAATACCCGAAGCAAGCATTTTCGCTCGTGCTCTCGGTGTTTTGGCAGTGGCAGATGGTGGCCACTTTAATTACTCGTTGTGTCTTTCCCCTTATCATGACTAATCATGTTTGTAGCTGAATCTGTGGCGTTGCTCTGAAATTACCACACCTAAAATATTTGTCCGAAAGAATGTTCATGTCAGACTGGGTCAGAAGCCGGGACGAACACAAATAGCAAACCAACAGCGCTTTGGGAACAAAGGCTTGAACTCGGTGCACTCGGAAAGCTCGTATATGCAGTCTGGAGTTCCCCTAGGTGCACGCTTCACTGTTCGCTTCATGTTTTGGCCGTCCTTGCGCTCTCCTTCGAAGATATTTCTTAAACCCTGCACACATGGCCTCACCTGACTGCGTTAAACAAGGGGTTTAAATAGCAGCGGGTGTGATTATGGAATTGCAGGACAGGTGAGGGGGATTGATACGTAAGCGATGTGTCCGGAATCATTTCCTGAACTGCGCAGACGTTACACAAGCGATCCCCGTACGCGTGAGAGATCTATTTTTTATGATGTGTCATTCAATGTATGCATTAAACAAACAAAGCTTCTTCAGTGCTGTACTTTGTACTGACAAATATATTGATCTGTATGGTCAGCGAGTATGCTGAAAATATATGAAAGTGTGGCGTGGCATTTTTTTGATACCTCTATACAGCACACACACACTCACATGCAAAACAGGGTTCACATGGAGACCATTGAGTGCGCTTACATGCACTTAATAATGTGATCATAGGCGGGTTTCTGCAGTTATCTGATTATTCAAGTGGTGGAAAAAGAATCCACATTGAGAACCATTAACTGACATAGTAATGCCATGTCGATTATTTTGATTTGATCTTTTTTTAGTTCTGTTAATACTTCAAAAAAGAATCTTAGTACATCCCCCACTGTGTGTTTACAAATGCTACACAATATAAAAAAGGAAAGAAATAACACATCCTGCCAGGATTTCAACTGGTTGCAATATTCAAATAATAACCCTGTATAGTTCATCTCTGTGTGTTTCTTTAGTTATTTCAAAATCACAACCATACGCAGTCTTTTCTTAGAAATAATATTCTTGTTTTGAGCATATTTAGACTACAATCCTGGTCAGTGAACAAACAAACAAACAGAAAATTGTTCATTCATCATAACGCATAATTTAAGGTCGTATCGCCCTGCACTACTCAGATCTAGAAATTAGATTAAGAAATCCGCTGGATTTTACCCCAGTAATCGGATTTCTTAAAGCACGTGTTCCCATACTCCGATTCCTATCGGGATTCTCAGTCTGCGCATGTGAGCGAACATAACACGCCAGAGTAACACGGTTGCCAGATGCACTTATTCTAAGAGAAGCTTTGCTACGTTTGGGATCCTCTCCATAGACCTTGCACTCAATAATGCAGCCACATAAGAAAAACATACGTAGCCGTACCGACGTGTGTGTGTGTGTGTGTGTGTGGGTGTGGGTGTTTGGGTGGGTGTGAGCAGAGAGAGATTAAGATGAAATGACTGCTTTTACTTACACAGACAGAAACGAGCTGAAGGAATCTGCATACCAAACTCACACACTCTCCCAAGAGCAGCAAGCTAGTGCATGTTTGAATATCAACCCCTCAATCTGGTACACCTGAGATCACTGTCTGTCTGTCTTACTCACACACACTCACACACACACTCACACACACACTCACTATTTCTCTCTCTCTTTCTTTCTCCCTCTCTCGTGTCTCAGTAATATGTGTATTTTCCAGCAAACACTCTTCATGCCTAACTCTCTCGCACACGTTCACACACTCCTTAACACTCTCCGGTCTGTTGTCTTTGCATGTCTAGGCCGACTGCCAAAGAGGGAAGCACACACACACTTACACACTTACACACACAAGGCGTGGTGTAGGAGTAAATGGAGCATATAAGTGACAGGCAGAGACGTGCGAAGCGGTCATGATTTTCTTTAAACACTCTTTTTGCTTTCACCGCGCCGCTTTTATTACACGTCCACATCACCACACGCTGCTTAATCGGTTATCGTCGGACGGCTTGAGAATGTAGCGCCTGACATTGACCTACCTACGCAGCCTTTCCGCCGGCAACGTTCAGAGAACGTTCCAAACCGGTCACAATAACAAAGCTGTTAAATCTAAAGATTTATCCAGGGCTACGTTTGGACACGCGATCCACCGAGACCCACGGCCCTCCTCTGAATGCCGGCGGAGTATTGCGTCAATGTGGACTTGCGCTTTTTGAGTGTAGGCTTGTGTAAGTGTATCTGTTTGTAAAAGATTAGCCGAGGAGCTGAAATCATGACAGACTGCCTTATAGGCCACACCATGCTTAATCGGTGTTGTGCTGATGCAATAAGCCTGCTGTCTGTCGGCTCATGTGTATGGATTTGGATAGTGTATGTTGAGGCGTGTAGTCCCCCCCAGGTCTACATGTCATCCTACGTTACGACACACACACACATAGTGTTGTCACACTACAGCTATTGTTTGAGCTCCACACTTTCCTTACATTTTTCCCTTTACCCTGTAATCCCTGCTTTCTTCCCTCCTCATGTCTCTGCCTCTACAGCCCCTTTCAAACTCAAAGCCCAGGTAATGATCGGGTAACTTTCACAGCTAATTAGCACCATTCGCGTCGAGCCATCACCCTGTAATTTACTAAATTTGCACGCATTCGCACGTGCTGTGGAAGTTCCGTTACAAACCATATTAAAATCCCGAAACCACAGATCTTATGTGCAGTGAATTTTGGAGGAATTTACAGTCCAAACACGTAAGTTTGTTTATTAGCAGAGGTTTCTGTGTCTGTGAAGCGCTTTGTACGTGATTCATTCATTAAAGTATTCTGTCTGTACTTAGGAAATCATCAGGCTTTATGAAAGTGAGCTCGTATTGCCGTTTCTGAAGCTATTTTGGAAACACCAAACTGCACTTGTTTTTTTAAATTAATATAACACTCAAGGCATCTTGCTTAATTGAGTTCTTAACTGAGTAAATAATTTAATGGATCCGGTATCTGGTATTTGCCCCAGAGCAAAATAAGGAAAACGTTAAATGTTTGTGCTCATGACCAACACGAACTGCCTACTGGCTTCCCTCCCAGCTGCCACCCACCAAATGCCGTCCTGCCAGCTGTCGGCCTTCCGGCTGTATGCCGGCGCTGCCGATGGAAAATCTTGTTTTTAGGGTATGTCACTAAGAATTGGCATTTCCAACTTGTATTTACTTAATTCATGTTTTATTCATGTAGATTCATAGATCCTTATTTTTAAGTGGCTTGAGATTTACAGATAGTGATTGTTATGATTGTGTTCTTGGACATTAATACGATTAAGCTCAGTTTAACCCTACTGCAACTCTACTTAATAGTTAGAAACGGCATACAGATGTGCACTGTTCTGCCAAATAGGTGCTACTGTCTACTGTCCTACTGTCATGTAAATATTAAGGACATGGTCATAAGAGAACTGTGTGTAAACGATACGTAAATGGATCAGAGATAGTGCGGAGCGAGTGGAACTCTTCCACTTACACAGCGTCTGTGTCCCTTAATGCCAGCGTATTTTGAATTTATATAAATTCACAATACAAATTCACAAAACACTTAACGATGGCGTGATGGACCTGATACTTTTTTTAAGGGAAGCCAAAAATGGATCGACAGACAGCATAACGAACAACACACAAGATCAGCCAGATTAAACAGAGAGTCAAAGACTGGATATGAACCAGCTGATATAGTTATAGGTTAGACAGAGCATGCAGTGGTACCTCGGTCCTTGTTGATAATCACGAGTGTCGAAATCGATGAAATCTGAGTGAATTTTTTTTCCATAAGGAATAAGTACATTGAATGAACCCGTTCCAGACCCGCAGAGAATCCACACTGTATTACGCGTTATATGCATTAGTGGAGTTGTATTGTACACTTAAAGTATACACAGACTAAATATATATAGTCGATAATTAGATGAAGTTAAATAAATTTTGGAGTGGATTGTAGTGGAGATGATCTGAGACTGACGTGGTGTGTTTTGGCTGCATCATACAAGTCACAATTTTTTCTTGCCCAGTTGCATCGAGAACCGACTTTGTCGGGTTTCGAAGTGGTCAAATGCCGAGATGTGCCTGTACAGGGCACAAACAAAGACAATACAGACAATAGGACAGCCATACATTTACAGTATTTATCCAGAGCGACGTACAGTTGATACAATCTTACAATCCAAGCAATTGTGGGTTAAGGTGGGATTTGAACCCTGGACCTTCTGATCCATAGTCCAGTACCTTAACCGCTAGGCTACCAAGTCAAGTCAGATTTATTTATATAGCGCTTTTTACAATGGAGCATCGTCTCAAAGCACCTTTACAAGTTTAGATTATCTCCTAATAACTACGTCCAATCCCAAATTGAGCAAGCCTAGGGCGACAGTGGCAAGGAAAAACTCCCTAGTTCTAGGAAGAAACCTTGGGGGGACCAAGACTCAAAAAGGGACCCAACCTCCTTGGGCGGCGTAGATGATAAATCTAAGAGCGAAACTCAGTCCCATACAGATGTACCAACACCACTTACAGCCTGGTACAAATAATTAGCGGATCGTGGTCCACACAACCACGAGAAACATGCATAAAAAGTCTTGAGGAGCGGGAGGACGCTTGGCTTGAGCTCACCATCAGCTCCCATTCGGTCCATTTCGGCCGTCAAACCACGCCCGAGCTTCACGGCCAGTGGGGTGGAGACTCCACTTGGCCCTGAAAAGACAAGGAAGTGGCTTGACCATTCGGACTTGCAGCCAAATTGGCCTATGAGGACACATAGCGTCCCTGGCCCTGCCACAAACATACCAACCAAATTCTCAACCCAGGACTCCTTCCCCTCCCGTTTAAAAAAGGAAAAAAAAAAGTCGCTAGACACGTCAAGTGAGTCGGAACAGTCTGTAGACCAAACGAGAGCACACACGTGAATGAGACTTCTGCTCATAAACTCCCGCCTCAGCTCGTGGATCTGCGGCGTTGATTGGCTGCTTACAGCCACGGCATCCGAAGTTAAAAGGCATATTTTCTTTTTCTTTTGTAATGTGTTAAAATGACCGCGCGTCGATCAGCTTGTCGGTAAGCGGCATGTACCTGTATTGATGGCGCTGGGTGAATCCATTTAACACACGATTTCTCGCACTTCCCATGCTGTTTGAATGTACATTGACTCTGCATTCAACGGAGTAATGACCGGAAACGCCGATCGATCTGTTTTTGGATTTCTAAAAGATTTCTTGTCTTGATCCTACACTTGATACGGCGCTGTCTGCACCAGGATCTCTCCTGAGGGTTTTGCTTTTTCTTCCCTTGCTCGGTCTCTCATATTCACAGTTTTTCCTTTCTTTCTGTTGAAGGTAAATGGTAGCCGTGTGTACAGCAAAGCAGTGCCAGGCTACAATTAGTCTCTCACTTTAATTAGGGAATGAAAACAGTCCCAATTACAGAGAGAGAGAGGAAGTGTGTGTGCGTGCTCGCGTGTGTGTGTGTGTGTGTGTGTGTGTGTATAATTAAAGGGGATTGAAGTGCATGCTAGAATCTGTTAGGGCACAAACTTGAGATCAAGGTCACCCCCTTGCTGCGTACTTTCAGCGGGTGTACATGCGAAAACGCAAACCACCGACAGGCTTCTCCAAACAGAGGGAAAACACGCTGGAGAAACATCGTAGCCACGCCACGGAGGCGGTCCTGGAGGCGGCTGTTCCTGTTTGCGTGCAGCCGCGTTTGCGTTGCCAGGTGAAAGCTAATCCTCGTCTCGGCTCTGAATCTGACACACACATGCACACGTGCTGGTGCGAGAGCTTTTCCTGTCCCATAAAACATAATGAAAGAGTAGCGAGGGCAACAAAGACTGGCGTGATTATCTCCATTCCAGCGTACGCACAGGGCAAACCCGGCTCAGATGTGTGTGTGTGTGTGTGTGGAGAGGCGATGGAAATCACCGTTTTACCATTTCACCTCTTTTTCCATCACGCCCTTCACCTGCGGGATTTTTCTTCTCTGCTTTGCCTCAGTAGCCCCTCGCCTTTTCATCTCTCACGCTCTGATGCTGAGAGGGTGTGCAGGTTGATTATGTGGTCCAGCTCCCGCGAGGGACCCCCAGAGGCAGGAGAGAGGAAGCGAGAAACCAGAAATAGTGAGGGAAAAGTAAGATGGATAAAGAGGAGAGGTTAGAAGGACAGGAGAGGGTGAGCAGACAAATCAGTAAATGATAGCTGTGTGGGAAGGCTGAGGGAAAGCGGAGAAAAGTTCTCCGGGACTGTTATTACATCGAGATCCTGTCAGAGAACCCTCGACCCAGATACATACGGACGGAGGCAGGTGCTGAGACGGCTAGAAGGGATGCAGGTAGTTCTCCCCGGAGAGAAAAAAGAGAATGGAGAGAACAGATTACACTCGGAAAAAGAAAAGAGGGGTTATTTTTAAGTGGGAAAAAAAATCAAACCCCATGCCGAGAGCGGATCTGCGGCTAGTTTTTCTCTGCAGTGTCATCCTCCAGCGCCAACACCGACCCGTACTGGCCCCAGAACTCGCCCCGGCCCTCAGGAGCTGCCGTCTCACCTCTTATCGCAGAGCTACCGGAGCTGCATTCTAGATGAAAGAGCCAGCAGAACTAAAATGCTGTCTCAAGTGAACACAGCCCAACATCAGTTGGTTATAACAGACAGAAAGCTGGAGGGCAGAGCAAGTGTAGAAAGAGAGAGAGTGAGTGTGTCATGCACATCTGTAGAGAAAGAAAAAAGCAAGACGTACAGTACTGTGCAAAAGTCTTGGGACACTATTCGGTTTGTTGTTTAGCAATGCCATACTGACCATATATAACATGTACACAAAAATGGACACACAAATTTCTAAACTATGGATTCTTCATGCCATAATCCTCTTTCCCACCAAACTTCATTCCAGTCTTTGTGAGCTTTAGCATATTTTAGCTTTTTCAAAAAAAAAAAACCTTTTTGAAAAAGTGGATTCTTGGCTGCCACAATTCCAATAAGAACACTTATTTTTCAGACTTTAGAAAGTTCAACTTGGCATCCCAGTGACGCTTAGGGGAGGTCACACTAAATGCAAAAGTCTGAGGCCACCATTAGATTAGATATGCCAGTGTTTCAGCACCATGTAACAACCATATATCATTATTTCTCTGCCTGTTTATTAGAATAGAACATACAGGAAATTTGTATGCAGCATTAAAAAACTGAAAACAGTCAGAAAAAACAACTTCTATAGGCTTCAACTGCAGCGACTGACAGCTGTGTCGGGATGCCAAGTTGATTCTTGTACAGTCTGAAAAACCTTGATCAGGAATGGCCTTTTTGGAAGGGTAGCAGCCAAGAAACCACTTTTTCCAAAGAGGAACAGGGCGAAAAGGCTAAGCTATGGTAAAGCTCACAAAGGTTGGTGGAAAAGAGGATTATGACCATGACACCATTGCCCAAACAACAAATCTAATAGTGGCCTGAGACTTTTGCACAGTACTGTATCTTTGCCATGTAATTTATACATGATGACAATCCATGGCTTTCATTACTACAAAAGTACCTCTGTAAGGACATAGCTCTCTGCCAGGAATGGTGAATGACCTGTACCATCTCACCACTAGATTTGTTTTGATTGGCTTGGCTCCAGTGCCAGCCAAAGATGGAAGACACTGAAAAGTGTGCTTCAGCTTCGTGAAAGTAGACGAAAAAAGGTGAAGAGCAGAACATATGGGAAGTTGATTGTCAATGGGTTCCTTCCTAATTAGTTCCTAGAACTGGTGGGTGTGAATGGCCCGGTGGATGTGACAATAAAAAAGGCTACAATTCATGAAGCACACTGTTGAAAGATTGCAAAGAAAGGGATCGTTTCTAGATAAGCAATTGGAATCTTTATTCAGCGTGCTGGAATAGATACCCAACCCTATACTTAGCAGTGAACTCCTGGACCTTCTGGATAAAAGTCTTGTACTTTTCTGTGTAGCCTGCGGTCGTGTGTGTGCCGAGGGATGTAAGGTACATTTAGTCGAGCCCTTATTTCAGTGTCCGTCTGTCCCTGTTGATCAGAATGTGTCCATGCTGCCTGATTTTTACAAAGGCCTGCAGACAGATGGTGTGTGTGTGTGTGTGTGTGTGTGTGTGTGTGTGTGTGTGTGTGTGTGTGTGCGCGCGCTGATTGTAGCCGCACACCCCGATAAATCCACATGCAGGTTTTTCTCAAGCCGCATTTCATCTTTTTCTGCCACATCAAATCCGGGAATATTTGCGTGTTTGCAGAATAGCAGCAGCAGCAGACTGTCAGTCTTAATATGTAACACTCCTCGACTCTCCTGTGTGTTTCCACCAGAGGTCCTAATGAACACCAAGACGGAGACGTCAGACCTGAAGTGGACCACCTACCCCCGGTCCAGCGGAGCTGAGGTGGGAATCACAGACCGTGTGTAGTTTATACGCTTACATTACTGTGCAAAAGTCTTAGGCCACCAGTATAGTAAGAATAAGAAGAATAAGAATTTTAATACACAAGGTTGCTGACTTTACATTGCATTACATTAATTATTTCTCAGTCTCTGCTATAGAATATAATCAGAAATTACAGGACATTTGTTTGCAGGACTAAAAAACTGAAAGTAAATACAGAAAAAACAGCTTCTATGGGTTAGGCAAGTATTTAGTGTGGCCTCCCCTTATAATTGAGCAGCATTCATGAGGATGCCAAGTCGACCCTTTTACAGGCGGGAATAGTTACAGCCAAGAAAGCACTTCTTTTTGGAAGGGGAACGAGGTGAAAAAAGAGGAACGAGCCTAAACTTGTCACGGGTGCGGGGACATAGGCAGACGAGGTTGCAGGTCCCAGTTGGACAATAATAAAACATTTTATTGTCCTAATGTAACAGATACAAATGATAACAAAAGCTAAAGCATGGGAGCCGAAAATACAACAGAAAACATGTCGACTGCCGAACGATAAAGAAAAAACAAACCTGGCTCGGTGGCCGAAAGAAACACAAACAAACCGCCATTAGCCACGGCTAGGCTAACGGTCTGGGCTTGAGTCCAAGGCGGGGTAACACCAACACAAAACAGTCACAAACAAAAGTAATCCGAATCCGTGGCGTGGCGTGACTTGGTCCGCGAAGCGTTAGCTTAGCTTTGCATAGACATGGCATAGCATGGAAAAACAAGAATGCGTCCGTAACACTCGCACGAAACGAGGCGTATGCTACCGCGACGCGACTTGGGAAACCAGGAGCTCATGTACAAAATCCCCACCCACGCTCGGCAGCGATTAGCAGAAAACAACCAATAAAAACGTCCAAACGCCAACACAACTCAGCCGGCATCATCAGGGCGCGGCCATCTTAGTCCTGCGGCAAATTGTGGGTGATGTAGTTCGTGCCCACAATCGCCACAAACAAAACAGAAAACGGGGGGCAGGGCACGGACCCTGACATAGCTATATACTAAAGCGCACAAAGATTGGAATGAAGAAGAGTATTGGAGTGGAGTATTAGGGCGAAAAAGTTTTAGGTCAATCGTCAGCAGTAGTGGTCATTATACAGTTGCTTAAACAACAAATCTAATGGTGGCCTAAGACTATTGCACAGTACTGTATATGTGGAAATAGAAATGTTCTCCATTTCTAAGGAAATGTTTTCCCCTCTATTATTCCTGGTGTGTGTGTGTGTGTGTGTGTGTGTGTGTGTGTGTGTGTGTGTGTGTGTGTGCGCGCGCAGTGGGAGGAGGTGAGCGGTCTCGACGAGGAGAATAACAGCGTGAGGACGTATCAGATCTGTCAGAGCGACGGCTCGGTGAGTCACTGGCTGCGCAGTAAGATGATCGACCGGCGAGGAGCGTCGCAGGTTTATGTCGAGCTGCGCTTCACCATGATCGAGTGCTCGTCCCGCAACACACACCACCGCTCCTGTAAGGAAACCTTCAACCTGTACTACTACCAGACCGATACGGACGACGCCACGGCCTCGCACCCCGCGTGGATGGAGAACCCCTACGTCAAGGTACAGACACACACTGAGGGTGATGGGAGTGCTGCCTCTGTTCCAGTGGATTGGGATCAGTTAGCTTACAGACTGTTATGAACAGTTTCTCTAACTAAACCAGACAGAATGAAACCTTTTGGGCTAGTTGATTGGCTAGCATGTATGCAGCACATTTAGCTGAAGCGTGGCGCTTCAGATCTTCAGTGCTGTTTTTCAGCCTGAAGGTTTTTCTCTAATCTTTTGAAGCCGTGCTGATCCTGACAGTTCTCGTACGGAGTTACATCCGTCTCTGTAACATTAATCGCTAATGAATAACCACACTAAGCTACCAGACTCAACTCCGACTCACAGCAGAGACTCGGATTGGACTCGCCTACCACAGGACTCAACATGACCGGACTCAGCGTGAACTCGGTCGGATTGGCTTGCTGAAGACTCAGACTTTCACGCTAGGGACGCACAATTGGAAACACATGACTAAACGTGGACTTGCACTCTAAAGGCTTGACTCGGACTCCGCTTGGACTTGCACTCGTAAGACTGGACTCGGACTCGTCCACTAGAGACTAAACCTGGACCCACGCTAGAGAAAGATTTGACTCGGACTTGACCTAACTCGCTTGCAAGAGACTCAAGACTTGGTCCCACACTTGCACATTGGACTCAACTTGGACTTACTTGGACTCGAACTCGCTTGCAAGAGACTAAACTACTGTCGGCTCGTGACTCGACCTGGACTCACACACTGGAGACTCGATCTCCACTGGGACTCGCACTTTAGAGACTTGGCTTGGACTTGTTCGGACTCGACTCAGACTTGGACTTGGACTTACATGCTGCCACTAGAGGCTCGTGACTTGACCTGGACTCTCGGGCTAGTGACTCAAACAGCTCTCAGACTTACACATGGAGACTCGACTTGGACTTGACTCGGACTCTCTTGGACTTGGTCGCAAGAGACTCAGGTTTCAGACTTGGGTTTGCATGCTAGAGACTCAACTCGGACTTGACCTCTAGACACTCGTGCCTTCACTTGGACTTGCACGCCAGAGACTTGGGCTCCACTGGGACTGAACTCGGACTCTTGAGCCAGTCACTAGACTTAGATTCACACTCCGGAGACTTGAGACTGTTCCTTAGCCCGCAGAGGAAATGAGAGTCAGCCAACCATCTCAATGTTAGTAGCTCCGTCCCGTCTCTAAATCCAAAGTTAGGTGCGGATAGGAACTCTCACTGGATGCATTTCACACATTGTAGGATCTACCTTGGGTTTAGAGTGAGCAGACTGAGTCGCTCGGTTAGAGCCAGCCCCGACACTTCATAATGTCCTGCTTTTCCATCTTTGCCTCGGCAGGTGGACACGGTGGCAGCGGACTACCTGCTGCGTAAAGGCGGAGAGAAGAAGTTCAACGTGAAGACGCTGCGCCTGGGTCCTCTGACCAAGCGGGGCTTCTATTTAGCCTTCCAGGCTCAAGGCGCCTGCATGGCCTTGCTCTCCGTCCGCGTATTCTTCAAGAAGTGTCCGTCCCTGACGCGTTCGCTCTCCGTCTTCCCCGAGACGATCCCCCGCTCCCTGGTGCAAGAGGCAGTGGGCCAGTGCGTCAAGAACGCCGACCTGCTGGGTCTGAAGGCGCGGCTCCCGAAGATGTTCTGCGCCGAGGACGGCCAGTGGGTGGATCAGCCGAGCAGCAGCTGCACGTGTTTGCCGGGGTACGAGGCCGGCCCAGGGGAGCTGGAGTGTAAAGGTAAGAGCCGAGAGAGGTCAGACACGGGGGTTTATTGCAAAACCGGGCTGTGTTCCGGATCGGCTGCCTCGTTCGCTGTGTTCCCTGAGACGAGCCGTCTGGTTGGGTAGTGTTTTTGAAAGGATCCTCAGCAGCCGGTACCTTTGGGAGACCCATCGGTGTCTCCATAAATCAACTTCAACACGTGCGACTTTATTTATGTTTGCTCGCCAGCGTATTGCCGTTCCTGAGGTCCTGAACTAACACGACATGACTCGGTGGCTAACGAAGGCTAACAAGCAAGAAATAACAGCCTTCAGAGAGCAGCTGCCTTCGAAACGGGAGAGCCTTTATCAAGCTGAAATGCAGCCAGGCTGCCTGGGAGCAGCCGTCTGATTTAGCTGCAGGGAATGTGTAAGATAAGTCGCTTAAAATAAATAGCGTTCAGCACCAATCACGTTCCCCGAATCAGGATATGCTGATTAATGCGTTATTGCTAATATATGGGTACTGTTTAACGTCCGTGTTGCGTTCTGCGAAATGGCGCGTTGACCGAAACGGACATCTTTTTGTGGTTCTGTAAGGTAAATAAGGATCGGCATGCAGATGATACATAAATGTGCATGAAGCATGAGTGGAACGCTACCATGTACACAGCATCTACCCTAACGCGTTTTTAAATTTATGGAACTTCTCAATTGTAGAACGTACAATAATGCACTGTGTAGGTTAAAGCCGGATTTTATTGTGGACATTTGTTTGATGGAAGCCCAAAATGCCTCGATAGACAGCATTCCGAACACCACGGAAGATCAGCCAGATGAACCAGGGACTCGGCGAGTGAATGTGAACCAGTTTATATAGTTACAGGTTAGAGAGGATATACAGGTAGCGGAGGGATACACGAGTTTTAGTTGAAGCGGTCCACCATGTTGGCCTTCCATGGATCACTGCCATGTTTGACATTTCTGTGAGCTTAACCTTTGGCCAGCTTTTTCATATCGCCGTCCCCACCAGTTCCCATCACCCCTAGCTTTTCGTCCCGGTGCGAACACAGGGCTTATGATAGATGATACTCCAGAGAAGCGGCTCATACTGAGCGGAACTGTTTTATTCGACTTTTTTTTGCAGCTGTGTGTGCGTGCGCGTGTGTGCGTGTGTGTGTGTGCGTGTGTGTGCATGTTTATGTAACGAAGCATCCTGCCGAGAAACAAACACGAGGCGAGTGGGAGTGTGTGTTGTTTTGGCCAGACAAAGCCGGGTGTGATGAAGGTGAGATGCTGCGACAGTACAACAGAAAATTAAAGTCAGAACAGAAGTGGGTCAGTTTGGAACAGGCCTGAACCAGAATGAATTAGCTTTAGCCGATTAGCATAAAATTTACATGAATTTGAATTATTCGTCGCTTAATCAATCCACGGCGCAGAGAGGGATGAAAGCGAGGGGAGGAGAGCCCGATAAGAACGGAGAGGAGCAGAGGGAAAGAGGAGATGAAAGAAGCGAGAGAAGAAGAGAGGAGGAGCGGCGGAGAGACCGACGAGAGGATCGAGAGGCGATCGGAGGAACGCGGCGTAGCCTTTGAGCAAGACCACGAGTTAAACGGAGAAATCTCCGAGCGTCGGGAGGCAGCACAAGGCTCACACTCCAACACGTAATCTCACACTCCGGAGAGTTGTGAGCTTCACTTAACTGACAGTTTTATCTGCGATATATATTTTTACACCTCTGACCACTCTCTCTCTCGCGCTCTCTCTCTCGCGTTTTCCCATGAGGTCCGTGTTGCAGGACTAACATAAATTCACACTGACAGCAGCTGTGACTTTCACAATGTTAGAGAGAGAGAGAAACTGAAGAAGCGAAAGAGACAGGACACAGAAAAGGAGCAAATGAGGAAACCTGAATAGGGCACTTCAGAGCAAGGGTGAAAAGAGATCGAGTGAGCCAGGGAGAGCGAGAGAGAGAAAGCGCTATAAACAAGAGCGAGATGGAGCGAGAGGTCGGCTAGAGGTCGAGTGACTAACGGTGTCAGAGTGTAGGCAGAAAGGCGGAAAAAGAAGAAAGAGGCTCCAAAAAAGACCGGAGAGCCGATAAAATAAAGGGCCGAAAAATGGAGGGAGGGAATAAGGCCGCGGGACGAGCGCTTTCTGTCAGTTTCATCAGCACTTGTTACGCGGCAAGAGGACGCACCCACACGCGCTCGCGCACGGACGGCTACGATAACAAAGGAAATCACATTTTAGTTTTGAAGCCGCGTACAGAACTTCTGCTGCTCGGATCTCTGGATAGAGCTCAGTTCCATCAGCAGCAAGAACCTATTCGGTGTTGTGTTACCATGAGGCCTGGAGTTCGGGGCTCCGGAGGGCCACAGCTGTAGAGACAGGTTTCAGATGAATAGATTCATGATGTCATTCGTATAAAACTAACGCACCAGGAACGAGTTGTTGGGATCGAATTAAATTTATACGTACACTGCCTGGCCAAAAAATGTCACTCTAATATTTCGTCGGACCGTCTTTAGCTTCCATCGTCTCCACATCGTCTTCTTCAAACACGCTGCACTGATGATGGGAGATTTGATCAACTGGGCAAGGTCTTCTCCAGCACATCCCAAAGATACCCAATGGGGTTCAGGTCTGGACTCTGTGGTGGCCAATCCATATGTGACAATGTTCCCTCATGCTCCCTGAACCACTCTTTCAAAATGTGACCCTTCTGAAGCAGATGAACATCTTTTCCAGGACCACAGGATGCGTCTTTCGACATCAACATATGAGAAGTTACTCGTTCACTTTGGCCGGGCAGTGTGTGAATGTAATGATGTTCTGTGTAAGTGATCACAATGTTAGAGTGGAAGGATTCGATTTTTGGAGAAAACTACAATTGAAGGGAGGCTCTAGTACCCTGTTAGACCGCTTCTAGTCTGGATACAAGATGAGATACGTTTGGTTATGGAGGAATACAGGTTCTGTATGGCATCCTGTGGCACGTTTGCCCACAGATGTTGCAGCTGGGCCTGTAGGGCTGTCGAGCAGCGGCTGCTCTGAATCACGTCACCCGATTACGTGAATAGTGGGGGCGGTATGAAACGTCCCCGTGTGTATTGTTATGTACCAGAACACAGACAGGACAGTGGGAGTATCACGCTTACCACAAACACACAGACACATGGGTCAGTTAGAGCAAAACAAAGCTACACAGGGTAGTGGTCTGAATATACAGTTACACACACACACACACACCCTCCAGTGCCCCACAGCATTCAGACGAGCCCCACAGGAGTGTGTGTTATGCTTTAGCTTGAAGGGGGAGGTTGTAAAAGTTTATGAGTTCATTACGAGGAATCTCTGAAGCTCCCCCTACACACTTCTGCAGAATGGATCAGGCCACCCTGGCTTTCCTCTACTAACTAATGATAAATGAGGCTCCTTTAGATTTATGGTGTGTGTGTGTGTGTGTGTGTGTGTGTGTGTGTGTGTGTGTGTGTGTGTGTGTGTGTGTGTGTGTATGCCTTTCTATACTCGTTAGGACCAAATGTCCTCACAATGATGGGAAAACCTGGCAGTTGCGACTTGTGAGGATCGACTTTTCTGCAAAAATTACTACTTGTATTTGAAAAACAAAAAGCCAAATTTGTTTTCGGTTACTGAGGTTAAGGTTAGGGTTAGGTGAAGGGGTAGCATTAATTAGTTACAGTAATCAATATGTTAATGGAAAGTCCCCACAAGGATTGTGAGACAAATGTGTGTGTGTGTGTGTGAGAGAGAGGGTGGGAGAGTTGCTCAGACTGCTTTGTGTCAAAAGTTTGTCATCTGCCACGCTAAATCGGAGCAGCTGTTCTGTCTGTGGGAGTGCGACTCCTGGAACACACACACACACACACACACACACACACACGGACATTCAATCACATCCACACTCAATTATATACTTACTCTGCATTCATTCCCTTACAGACACCCACCCTGATGTACACCTCTGTCTCCACACACACACACACACATAGTGATGGTCGAGCACAAAGGAACCCTAATGACCTAACCAATTAGGTGTAGGTGGACAGAGACGGAGAGAGAGAACCTGAGAGAGAGAGCGAATATGAGACGGCAAGAGAAGGAGGGTGGCTTTAAATTCGCCAGGGTTAAGGGTGAAAGGTTCTGAAGGTCGAGTGCCATGGAAAAGTTCAACGGGCACAGAGAGAGGGAGAGATTGTGAAAGGGTGTGGTGAGCCTCTCTAATGTGTATAATTAGCCCCGCACAAAGGCTTTCACACACACACACATTTTCAGATTCAGTCACGCAGGGCATTTTCCCTCTGTCCCACACTCACACAATTTTAGGTGTATTAGCGGTGTAAAAGTAGGCGATTAAAATGGGTTAGTTTGCAGAGTTGATATCAAAACCGACAAAACGTCTCCAGTCAATTATCTACTTACTGGAAAGCTTGCATACACCCACGTTGACGTTCACCTCAGTCTCCACACACACACGTCTGACTCACTAATCTTATGGGGACTTTCCACCGACACAATAGCCGCTTTCACACCGAATAGTTCTAGGCACAGACTTAGGAGGGCCTCACAGTTTGGAGGAACTCTGTGATGTTCCATATGTCTGTGTATATGTTCCACGTCACATATAGGCTGAATTCTAGGCTCTGGGACGTGGTGGCCTAGCGGTTAAGGTACTGGAATGCAGACCAGAAGGTCCAGGGTTCAAATCCCACCGTTGCCACTGTTGGATCCTTGAGCAAGACCCTTAGCTCTCAATTGCTTGGATTGTTGTAAGTCGCTCTGGATAAGGCTGTCTGCTAACTTACAGAAATGTAAAGCCAGAACTTCACTGTCTGTTCATTTGTCTGTGTTTTTATTTTATTTATTTATTGTTTTTCAGACAGTGCCCAAAGATCTGTTGTTTATACAGCTATGGAGTACATAGTGTATTATTATTATACCACAGTTCCATTATCGCCATTTATTGTTAGATTTTAAGATAAAGAGGACAGAAAAAATGATTTGTTTATCAGCCTCCCGCGAGGTAAAATAGCTCCATTCTATCGTTCCCCCGCGGCTAAGCCCTTCAGTTATTAAAGTCGAGGAACAGAATGATCATTAACTTTATTATACAGTCAATAAACACAAATATATCGATTGGTAAGTTTTCATTTATTAGAAAAGAAAGTTTATTTGCATTCAGCACATAAAATGGGTCGGGTTTATAAGGCAGGCTGTTACTAAGATCCACTATTCTACCGACTGAAGCAGATCGGAGTGAGATCCCGGTGTTATAACCAAAGTCTGGGATCCAGTTTGATTAGCGATTATAAATTTGTATGATGAAGCTCTTAATGTTAATCTGATCAGTCAGAAATGTAAGGGCAGAGTTACAGAGCATCAGCAGCTTCGCTTCGGACTTAACAGATAACAGCAATACCAGTCATATGAAGCTCCGGATGTGCGTTTAATGAAATACGCCGAGTTTAACTCCAGCAAACGACGTCTTTGTGAGGGATGAAGCTGATTCAGGTCATTTTTCTTGATGGGACTAAAACTGATCTTCAGTCTCGTTGCTCTTCAGTCGAGCTGTGAATCTGTTAAGAGCCGGGAAGTTTTATTTAAAGGACTGACTTCGTTTTGCTTTTCCAGCACTTCCAAATCCTACAGGTGACAAACCTTTGGCTCAGGTTGGTCATTAAGAGCTTCAAAATGTAAATCGTTTTCAAAAGCAATAGATTTTATAAACTAATTATAGCTTTCATTTCGGCAGTGTTTTACTCATTATAACTGTCTTATAAGTATTGAATGTCTTGTGTAATTTATTTAATTTATTGAAAGTGTAAAATAAATTGAATATTGCATGACCACAGCACTTCCTCACTACATTTCCCAGCGCTCATCGCTCTCACCATGTGACTCCCTACATCACGCACTGCCGACTTCCTCACCCGAGTGCGGGAGAGTACTGCGTACACTACGTATCGCTTGCCTGGGAAAATTGGAGATTTAAAATTCAGAATAGAGTTTCTTCTGAATGTTTATTCATGTTGTTAATTGGATTCCCATTATAAAGTCAAAATATCATAAGTTGGTCCATCGTAATACAGGAAGCGCCTGTATTTAATGGAACTTGAGCTCAACACAGGCTCTTGCATCTGGACCAATCACTGCAGACTCGCGTCAGTATGTCTGGACTAATCTCCGCATACTTACTAAACTCAGAGTTCCTATGCAGTTCCTATAGTTCGTTATGAGAACACAATCGTCCCCAGTTCCTCCTGCGGAGCGAAAACGTGACAAAGGGGGCGCAATTCTAAGAACTATGAAAAATTCCTCCGGTGCAAAAGTGCCTAATGGTTACTGTAGCTGTTTAATGCTACATCTACGCCCATCCCTAATCTTAGTCTGACCTAATGGAAAGAAGCAGATTTCCCTGCGGGGACCAGCAGAATGTCCTCACAAGGTTATAAATGTCCGATCTTTCTATCCTTGTGGGATCTTTAGGTCCCCACAACGATGTATAAACATCTCTCTCTCTCACACTCACACATATGCCTGCATGATGTTAACCAATGTTTCTTTAAGCATCTGTAGTTTGTTGGAGACAGAGAAATTTATGAGAAGTCCTCACAGTCATTAAGAAGTTCCCACACACACATCATTACATACATGAGGGGCTTTAATCAGAGAGAGTGTTAAATCAGAGCGTGTTTTGATTAGCGTGATTAACTGGTGTTAATCAAAGAGAGCTAGAAATAGCGCGTTAGAGAGAGAGAGAAAGAGAGAGAGAATAAGGACGTATTTATCCTGGTTTTGCTTCAAGAAGAACGGCTGCGTTTCATTTTTTTTCCTTTGCTGAATGGGACACGAGCATCTGACAAAGCGGCTGTGTCCCAAACGCTAGTGTGTGGTAGAGGAAGGCTTATCAGCATTCATTGTAACAACAAAGTCAACTTCAAGCCAAGTCAAATTGACTTCTGTAGAGCTTTTTTCCACGGAGCATTGTCTCAAAGCTGCTTCACATCTACTGACTGAGCGAACCCAGGGCGACAGTGGCAAGGAAAAACTCCCTAAGTGTTATGAGGAAGAGACCTTGGGAGAACCAAGGATCTTGCAGTCTATTGCAAGCCCCCAGTATCGTACCAGTCAACCTTCACATTGCAAAGCCAAGTCTGAGGTTCAAATCCAGGTTTTCAGGAACTGCAGTTTCTACACATTTATCAGAAACTGTCCTCTGAACGAGGAAATCTGGAGCTTGTGACGTAGGGAGTGACATGGCGGA
>JAJAGP010000484.1:252500-322500 GCA_025084515.1 Ancistrus triradiatus | reverse complement strand
CTATAGTTAACCGTCATGTGTTGGATGTCTGAAATTAATTGTTTGTTCTGCTCTGAAGGTAGAAGGATAATGTTCCATCTCCTTAGTTCTACACTCATTGTCCATTGGATCAGTTCCACTTTGTAGTTCTACAATTACAGACTGTAGTCCATCTGTTTCTCTACATACTGCTTGTCCCCTTTACTCTGTTCTCTAATAATCAGGACCAGCACAGACCAGGTCCTAACTGGGTGGTGGATCATTCTCAGCACTGTACTGACACTGACGGGGTGTGTTAGTGTGTGTTGTGCTGGTACGATTGGATCAGACACAGCAGTGCTGCTGGAGTTTTTCAACACCTCATTGGGACTACTGGACTGAAAATAGTCCACCAGCCAAAAATGTCCAGCCACCAGCATCCTGTGAGCACTTGAGAAATTAGTCGAGGATGACTAGCACAAACTTTGCAACAACAGCTGAGCTGCTGTCTCTGACTTTACATCTACAAGGTGGAGCAGTACGGGGAATGTCTGTAATAAAGTGGACAGTGCGTGAACAGGGTTTAAAAACTCCAGCAGCACTGCTGTGTAGTGATGTGACTCGACTGTATAATAACCCGCCGCTGTTTGAGTCTGAACTGAAGCCTACCTCAGATGCAGACAGCAATGAAAACAGTGGTACCACATAGCCGGGGTTTCTTCTTCCTGTAAAGGAAACGGGTTTGTGACCATGTTTAGACGCGCTGTGTGTGAACTTCCAGCGCCGCACTGTAGTAACTCTCTTCGGTTCCTGGAATGGGCAGATCCTGTTTAGAAAGCATGTAGAGTTGCTCGTGCTGGCTCTCTGCAGTGCAGAGGATTTGTATCAGGTGAGATATAGGGCTCCTTTAAATAGATACCCATTACTCTTTGGTCTGCATTCACAATGATCACATTTCTTAAGCAGAACACTGATTAGCATAGCGCTTTGGAGGGTCAACTGTAGTTTATCACACACCTGAATGTAATTGTAATGTATTAGAAGAAAATAATATTATGTGTTGGCTCTGTTAATCTTTTAAAATCCAAATTGGGAAGTTGACTTCAGCCCCATGTGCAATTGACCAGTCGTTGGTGTGGAGCACAAGGTCTTTCAAACCACCTCAGGGTCACTGCTGGAAAGAAAATAGTCCATCCACCAAAAATGTCCAGCCACTACCACACCAGTGTCAGTGCAGTACTGAGAATGATCCACCACCCACATAGTATCTATCTGTGCTGGTCCTGTGGGGGACCTGACCATTAGAGAACCAAATGGACTACAATCTGTAATTTAGAGCTACAAAGTGTTTTATGTGGTAAGTAGGACTGATAAAATGGACAATGAGTGTAGAAACAAGGAGATGTACCTAATAAAGTGGCCAGGGATTGTAGATGGTGTGTATTTCTCTTATTGTCAGTGCACTGGGATCTCGTTTGGGTGTTAATGTCGTTGGGATTTCTTACTTGGCTGCTCGAATGGTGCTTGCGAGTGTTACGTTCGCGTCAGATTCAGTATGTTTACACATCTGACACTGATGAATGGATATTCCAGTCCTGTTTGTATTTGCATAATAGGGTTTGCCCTGTGTGTGTGTGTGTGTGTGTGTTTTCACATTTAGATATTGCAAATCACATCGTGTGAGTATTTGCTGCAAATACCACACTAGCATTCATCTCTCTCTCTCTCTCTCTCTCTCTTTAGCATGTCCTGCGGGTCACTTTAAGCTCAGCTCCGGTCCCGGTCCGTGTTCTCCATGTCCCGAGTCGAGTCACACCGGAGAGATGGGAGCTGCTGCGTGTGTGTGCCGGCCTGGATATCACCGTGCACCCACAGACACGCTCGACACACCCTGCACACGTGAGTCATACACACACAAAAGACACAAGCACACAAACATTGACAGGCTCAAAGATGCACGCACACACAGTACCAGAGAGACTCATTGAACACGCCATGGAGACGCCAACACACAAATGGCACAAACAACTGTTTATTATTCTGTTTATTATAGTCTTGCTTCTGGGCACACAAAAGGCCCAGGTGCCACACCATCAACGGTCTCATGGGGCAAAACAGAGCGGCTTTAGGAGCTTTTTAAGCTCTGAGGTCATGTGGCTTATAAAAGGAAAATGATCCAAAGTGATTTCATGTGCGGCGACAGTCAGTAATCCTTCCACAAATGGTAAAGTCTTGGAACAGGTTGGGCTGGATGAGTTTATGAACTGCTTTGATCCCGGGATGTTGAGGTTTGAGAGGTATGAAGTGGATTCAGAAGCGTTCTATAGGGTAAATATGGTAATAGTAACGCTTTTTTGATGGCTATTCATTGTAGCACTGAGGTTTGTTTTTCAGATTTTAAATTTATGTGTTTTTTAATGACCCAATTCTTTTACTGATATCTCAAAGGAAGGGTAATGACAGATTAAAGAGCTGGACCTCACTGAGTGCATATACATGCGTTTAATAATAATGTACAGTGGTGTTTGAAAGTTTGTGAACCCCTTAGAATTTTCTAGATTTCTGCATAAATACGACCTAAGACATCATCAAAGCTATGAGACAAAAATATTATACTTGGTCATTTATTTATTGAGGAAAATGATCCAGTATTACATATTAGTGAGTGGCAAAAGTATGTGAGCCTTTGTTTTCAGTATCTGGTGTGACCCCCCTGTGCAGCAATAACTGCAGCTAAATGTTTCCAGCTGTTGATCAGTCCTGCACACCGGCTTGGAGGAATTTTAGCCCATTCCTCCATACAGAACAGCTTCAGCTCTGGGATGTTGGTGGGTTTCCTCACATTAGCTGCTCGCTTCAGGTCCTTCCACAATATTTCCATTGGATTAAGGTCAGGACTTTGACTTGGCCATTCCAAAACATGAACTTTATTCTTCTTTAACCATTCTTTGGTAGAACAGCTTGTGTGCTTAGGGTCGTTGTCTTGCTGCATGACCCACCTTCTCTTGAGATTCAGTTCATGGACAGATGTCCTGACATTTTCCTTTAGAATTCTCTGATGTAATTCAGAATTCATTGTTCCATCAATGATGGCAAGCCGTCCTGCCCAGATGCAGCAAAACAGGCCCAAACCATGATACACCATGTTTTACAGATGGGATAAGGTTCCTATGCTGGAATGCAGTGTTTTTCTTTCTCCAAACATAATGCTTTTCTTTTCAACCAAAAAGTTCTATTTTGGTCTCATCCGTCCACAAAATTCTTCCAATAGCCTTCTGGCTCGTCCACGTGATCTTTAGCAAACTGCAGACGAGCAGCAATGTTCTTTTTGGAGAGCAGTCGCCAGTGTTTTGATTCCTCTCACCTGTCTCGCATGTCATCATGTCCTCTGCTATTTAAACCCCTTGTCTGAAGCGGTTGAAGCCACACTTTCAGAGTCCGAGCAGTTATTCTCAAAGCCTCTCTGTGGCTCAGCCATTGTTTTTTTCATGAATATACAGTATTGTGCAAAAGTCTTAGGCATCCTGTACTTTTCAGTTTATATTCTGCTTATTCGTTCTAAGTTTTAGTGCTCACTGCACTTTGTACTTCTACAATTACACACTGTAGAGCATCTGTTTCTCTCTGACATCTACAAGCTGCAGCAATAAGTTAGATGTGTCTAAAGTGGACAGTGAGGGAACCGTGTTAGAGCTCCAGCAGCACTGCTGTGTCTGATCCATTCATAACAGCACAACACATCAGTGGCAGTGCAGTGCTGAGAATGATCCACCACTCAAACAGGACCTGATCTGTCGGGGTCCTGACCATCAGAGAACAGAGTATATAGAGACACAAATGGACTACAGACTGCAGTTGTAGAACTACAAAGTACAGTGATCACTAAAACTGAAATAGGGAATAAGCAGAGTATGAATTGAAAAATAAAGACTGCCTAAAACTTCTGCACACGAACTCTGACTTGTCACTTAGCAGCTGCCAATACACACACAAACAAAGACACAAAGACGCACACAAGGACAGGCTTTGTATCCTGCCTCTAATACACAGATCGCTTTGGCATGCCTCTCATTAAGCTCATTACTCATTTCTCTTTCAGTCACCTCTGCTTCTCAGCTTCTTAAATTCTTCCCCGTCCTTTCAAACCTCTTCCTTCATCCTCTTCCATGTCTCCCTCTTTTGCTCCATCCCATCTCGGCATTCCTCCTTTTGGGCTTCATTCCGTGTGACCGGCTGCATCTCCTCCTCCTTTTGTGTCCTGCTTTCCTGCTATCTCTCCTCTTTCATCACCTGCTCCTGGCTGCATTCCTCTCTTTATTTTAGCCAGGTGCTCGAATCCTTTGTGTTGCATGCTGGTCATTGTAGTGCGTCTCAGTCAGAGACCCCCCTCCGACAGGCTGAGTGACAGCTGATTGGACGAAAGGCCTCGTCTTCTGCTGAATGGCAGCTTTAATTGAGCTGTGACAGCAGGACGCAGGTTTGAATGCGAGCGTGTGCTGAAGCTATTCAACAGACTTCCATAACCTGCGCTGTGTTCCAAACATCGGGGTCACTGCGTCTGCCATTTTTTAAAGTTTAGCCTAGTGTCTATGGTGCAGTAATGAAATCCCACAATGCCCTGCTCGGAGGTATCGCCTATTAGACTGTGCGGGCTGGGAAATGTTTATACTGAACTGATGATGGCGATAGATCAGTAATGGCCTTTATCTTCCCTCTACAGTAAATAGTGTGTGTGTGTGTGTGTGTGGATTGGGACATGCCCACGTCGAGATAAGAGAGGAGAGCGTGGATAGTCAATAAGGTGTGTGGTTTGGGACGCGTCCACTGTGTGGTTTGATGGATGTTAATGCGCGTGCCGTTGATTTGGTTTCTATTTCACAGTTGGCTCATCTCGGTTTGTTTAGCATATCTGATATTACACACGCGCACACACACACACACACACAGACACACACACACACACATTCGGAGTGCGCTGATGAATCTCGATTGCGGTTTGTTTACAGTTTTATCAGCAAATATGGCGCCGCAAGTTGCTAGACAACAGTAGGTGGTTTGTGAATGTGTGAAGACTGACACTTGCACCCACACACACACACACACACACACACACACAGCTCAGTGTTTGTGAGGAGGATTAGTACTGTAATCATGTGTGTAAAAATGAAACAGTAAAACACAGAGAGCCCAGAACTACAGGGCATTTTGTGTGTGTGTGTGTGTGTGTGTGTGTGTGTGCCCGCACAGAAATGAAACCTGGGCTTCTTTATTAGCCCTCTAATCCCCTCTAGGTAATAAGAATGAAAGTTAATACAGTTCAGAGCTGAATGAGAGCGCTCCACTCCACTATCCACGGCAGAATGAGAGAGGACCCAGAAGAGAAAAAGTGAGAGAGATGGAAGAAAGAGACGAAACATGCAGAGCGATGAAACATGGAAGAAAGACAGGGTGAAATGGGAAAAGTGATAAAGAGAAGCAGAGAGGGTCAGGTAAAGCGAAAGATGGCAGAAGATAGATGGATGGATATAAGATGGGGAAAAGAGATGTGCGAACTGTAAGATGATAGAAAGCTCCATGACTTAACCTTCAAATATTGTTACTACATAAAGACACCTTTGCTGGCAGTGGTGTGAAATATCAGTTCGTACCAATAGATGGATGGTAGGATGGGCCGTCTATAGATCATCTGGCCCTGTGCTGCCCATCTATAATAGACACAGCACATTTCAGGCATCGCTGCTCACGACCGACTAAACACTCGGAATTTGTAATTAAAAGACTGGAATAATCACCTCGAGTACAGTAGAGCTTAGTCACTCCGTCGGAGCAGCAGATGGAAGGGCAGAGCGCGCTCAAAGCGTGTAATGTCAAGCCCAAAGCGCTTTAGTACGTCAAAGTTCTGCTGCTTTGCAAGATCCAGTGCTGCGTTCTAGACAATCCTCGGTTTTTGAAGCGGTATTTCGACTTTACGATGGGAATCCAATAATACACATGAATATACATTCAGCAGTAAACAACCTCTGAATTTTGAATATTTAATTTTCCCGGGCAAGTGTTACGCAGTGCGATACTCTCCCACGCTCTGATGAGGAAGTCGGCAGTGCGTGACATAGGGAGCCCGTAGCGGGAGTGATGAGAAATGTAGTGAGGAAGGATGTGGGCTCGCAGTAATCATTTTTCCCCACTTTTAATACATTATTCAATAAATGATGTGAGATACTTTAGTAGGAAGTCACGTTGCTGGGAAATGTAGTGAGGACAAGCCAGTCGTAGGCTACGCTATAAAATCTAAATAAATTCAATAAATAACAGATTTGTCGGAACGTATCCCCATCGTAACTCAAATGGGGGGTGGGGTGGGTGTCTGGGAACTATCCTGGTGGACACGGGGAATTGGATGAGGCACCAATGGTAGCATAGTGGTTAAGGTCCATGGTTCAAATCACACCTCTGCCACTGTTGGGTCCTTAAGCAAGGCCCTCAACCTCACCACTGGATTCTAGTTGATTTACTTGGATAAGGGCAGTTGCTAAATGACTAAATTCATAATATAACGTAACGAATGCACAACACACAACCTATAAAACATTGAAATGAAACAATTAAAATAATAAGTACCCGTTTACTCACACAGACATTAAAAAAATTGTCTCATGATCGTGACGGGGCTGACGTAGGACTGAACTTTTGACCAGAAGTTTGAAGGTTCAAGTTCTACCTCTGCCACTCTTGGGTCCCTAAGCATGGCCCTCAACCTCACCACTGGATTCTAGTTTATTTACTTGGATAAGGGCAGTTGCTAAATGACTAAATTCATAATGTAATTGCCCAGTGGCCAGTTGTGTCTTCACAGCACCCGACCTGGCCTGAAGGCAGTGCTGCAAATCAAATGGGTTACCATTATGGAGGCCTGGAGAAATTGGAATGTAACGAATGCACAACACACAACCTATAAAACATCGAAAATGAAACAATTCAAATAATAAGTACCTGTTTATTCACACAGACATTAGAAAAATAGTCTCATGATCGTGACGGGGCTGACATAGGACTGAACCTTTGACCAGAAATTTGAAGGTTCAAGTCCTACCTCTGCCACTGTTGGGTCCTTAAACAAGGCCCTCATCCTCACCACCATTGGGCTGATATTAGCGGAGATTGATGGGGCCTGGCGGGCGAAATAAAAACAGTTTCAAGTAGCGAACTCGAGACTTTGGTACGTTTTTAAATCAATACTACAGTTATGTTTGTTTGTTATGTTAAATTGGGGCATCATATTTATTATTTAAAGCCCTTGTGAATGTTGTGATGAAATATTCAACATATTTGTTTGATTACGGGGCTTGAGCGCACAGCAAACTCTGAACACCGAGCCTAATGAAATGCTCAAACGCCAGCTGAACTCATTGATCAGACTGGGATGAGAAGCCTAATGAGTAACTCGCCAGGACTTGGCGCTACTCAAACCGGACTGACCCGAACACAGCGGCACAAAGTTGTTAACGTTCAACCCCGGGGTCAACAGGAATCAGTAGGGTCATACGTCTGAATATTTCGATCAAAGCTGTGTGTGAGAGGGGTGAGTGAGATATCAGATTGGCGTTATATTCACATTTAGCCTCGCACTCCTTTAAAGTGAAGAAACCGTGGTTTCAGTTCCCTGAGGCTTTAAGATTTCCGTACGTATCTTTGTCGATCGTTCCATGTTAATATGTATCTGTGTGTGTGGGTTCTCTCTCTGTCTCAGGTCCACCGACGGCCCCTCGCAGCCTGTTCCCTCAGATTAATGACACGTCCGTGACTCTGGAGTGGAGCGAGCCGCTGGACAGTGGCGGCCGCTCCGATATCGCGTACAGCGTGGAGTGCCGCGTGTGCATGGCGTACTCGTGCACCCTGTGCGGGGAGAGCGTGAGCTACCGGCCGGCTCAGCGTGGGCTGTCGGGGCGCAGCGTCAGCGTGTGGGGGCTCCGTCCACACACCACTTATACCTTCACTGTCACCGCCATCAACGGGGTCTCCTCCCTCAGCCTGCAGGGACCTGCCTCCGAGAGCATCAACATCACCACCGGACAGCATGGTGTGTGTGTGTGTGTGTGTGTTTAGAAGTAAACGTGTGTCAAGAATGTTTAATGCAAGGTCGATGCAGTGTTTGCAAATATCTATGTACAAGGGGACGGTGCTTTCTGAAGTACTTTCTCTACCACGTACTGGGCTGCCAAAATGCGAGCCAGCACCAGTTGGAAGTGACACTTCCAATAATTTTTGGCTTCTTTTGCCTGATCAGTTCTTTTTTGCTTGGACTTTGAAGCCGATCAAAATAAGGAAAGGCACAGGGATTTGTTATGTGGGTTGAAAATATTTAAGTAGGCTGGTTCCCTATCTAGTCTGTGGTGCACTATGATTGGTGTGAACGCCATTACTCCCAGCTTCTCGTAGTGCACTACGTAGGACGTAGAGAGTCGTATTAGATTCAGCCCTAATCTGAATCATCTTTTGGTTATGCAGAGGTGCTGGATCTCTCTCACAGGTGCCAGAGGTCAGTTCCGAGGTCGCGGAGCTCAGCTCCAGCACAAACTCTGTGCTGTTCATAAAGTGGGTAGACAGGTGGATCTTAGAGAGTGATCTTAGAGAGTGAAAATGTTCATTGACGAAACGTTCTTGCAACATATGGAACTGTATTACACAAAAACATCCAGTTACATGCAAGAACGTTTCGTCAATGAACATTTTTATGATGTCTGTGGTCCCTGTTCTGTCGGGACCTCTTCTGAACCAGGTAGCCTATCAGGAGAACCTGGGGTAAAGGGAGTCTATAAATAAGTACAGGGAGGACACGCTTCCATAGACGTGGTTTGCGTTATTGATCGGTATGGGCCAGCCGTGCGGGCAGAAAGCCTGCAGCACCATTTTGGCCAGGCAGGAAAAGGTTAAAATCGAGATCCCAAGCTTTTAAATGACGCGTTCAATTCTGTACTGAGAACCAAATATGATGCAGTGAGGATTTTAACACGATTCTAATGGTGAAAGACTTGCGGAAGGGTTGGGAGGCTATCGCACAGCTCTCACTCACTGTCATGATTACAGAGCGATAAAGCGAGCGTGAGAGGGGTGTGAAACAGAGGGAAAATTAAAAGGTAAAAAAGTAATAGATGGGTATTTCGCAGAGCTCAAGATAGGGAGTGGGTGTGTTCCACGTACTCCGAGAATGGTCGAGGGTTCACTTTGAACACTTTCCCCATTCAAGATGACATGGAATCATTTTACGATTAAAGGGAGAAATGTAAAAATGGAGGCGGAATGAAACGCTTGAGAACAAAAGCTGGGTTTTCTACAGTTCGGTATCGAGCATTAGCTTTAACCATCATATGTGTGTGTGTGTGTGTGTGTGTGTGTGTGTGCAGTTCCAGTGCTGGTGTCTGGGATCAAGAGAAGCACAGCAACCGAATCCAGTCTGACGTTACACTGGCCGACACCCACTCAAACCCACTACAGCATCCTACAGTACCAGCTGCGCTACTGCGAGAAGGTATGACCCACCCACACTGATCCCAAACACACCACATCTCACACTCGCTGCGGTCGCACGGTCTGCGGATGATGTGAAAATCGGTAAATCGCCCGCATCCACGCCATTTTGTCTCCGATCGCGGCATTGCTTTTGAAGTCGAAGCTTTGGGTAGGTGGAAAATGTGATGTCATGGATTCGCAAGTCTTACACTACCAGCTTTTATCTTAAGAAATCCTGACGCTTTGCTGCAAGAGAGCTCTTGTTTAAACGAATGATTTCTGCCATTAATTGTTTTTGAACGCTTTTATTGCGCAACTCAACCAGCCCCGCTGTGCGCTTTAAACCTCTGAAAAAAAAGGCGTCAGGCTTTTCGCCGCCGTGACATTTTCTCCAGGTTGAAAGACATGTTGTTTTGTGCTGTAGCTAATGTTGCTGTCATTTTAAGCCCTTTTTTGTGCATTAGAGGCCGCGTGGGGAGGCTGGGAAATGAGTCATCATGTAGAGCTATCATATAGATTTCCATCATGTAGCACTTACATGGTATGATAAAGCAACTGCGGGGTCTGGAGCCTAAACTGGAATTCCGTGGGCGGAGGCAGAGGTGAAAACTGGACAGGGCTCCGGTCCATCATAGGGCTGTGCTAATAAATCGACACAGCAATATATCGCAATATTTATTTTCGTCATACTATTGTGGGACTGTGGCGGCCCAGCTGTTAACTTCCAGGGTTCAAATCCCACTTCTGCCAGGATGCCACTGATGGTTTCTTGAGCAAGACCTTTAAAACCCACAGTTGCTTGGATCAATCTGCGCTCCTGTAGATGTTGCAGGAGGTTTTGACTCAGAATTATCGATGCTATGTGATGTATTAAGACGACTCAGGTTGTACACCATAACTTGTGTACATAACTCGTGACCCATGTATCGTATCGTCAAGTCCTTTCCGATACCCACCCCCAGTCCATCACTGCGTTCCCTAAGCTCCGACACGTTGCCAGCCCCGCCCGGCATTCGAACCCGTGCCGTTTCCAGCAGCTGGCTCTGAGCACTGTGGCTGCTGTGCTGTAGATGGTGTCTCGTTCCTGATTGAAGTGTTGGACGGCGCAGTATCACAGAAGCCTGCGATATGCAAATGAGCATTCGAAACAAACCAGGTTTTTTTGTCTGCCTTCTGTGAACATTCACACCTCTCTCCGTCCCAGATACATTTCTGTGGGCGATTTGATAAATTACATCAGCGCCAGTCTCGTCCAGAGCAAAACAATTATTTTAGTCAAAATTAATGACACATTATGGAGTCACCAGCTTGCTTGAATGTACAGATTGTTATGTTGGTGCAGTGTGTTGGAATGCCATCACAATGTGCTATTCTCTTTCCTCACGGACCGGGAACAACAGTCAGATTAGATATATCATTGCTTTAGCAATGCCATAATGATCGGTTATTTTTTTTCCCAGTCTCTTTATTTGAATACAACCAGAAACTATAGGATATTTTAAAAAACTATAGGCTACAGTGGTAAGTATTTAGTGTGAGCTCCCCTTACACTTGAAGCATCTGGCAGCTTCTTTTAGGTGGAAAGGAAAGGAATGGTCTTTTTGGAAGGGTAGCAGCCAAGGAACAACTCTTTCAGAAGGGGAACAGGGTGAAAAGTCTAAGAGGAAAAGAGGATTGTAGAGTGATGAATCCAAGTTTGAAATTTTGGGATCCAGTCATCGACAATATGCCATATGTGGTCATTATACCATTGCTAAAACATCAGATTTAATGGTGGCCTAAGACTTTTGCACAGTACTAGCGTAGTGTTTTAGTCCACCTGATAAAATGGCCAATAAGTGACTGACCAGTTATTATTCAAGCTATGAAATGATCACGATTATTTTTCATGCTGGTATTTAAGACGAACAACTAAACACAACAACTAAACTCAGTTCTCGACAAAAGAACAAAAACATCAGAGCACTTATGCTAGTAGAACATTTTAAATGAACTTATGAATGAATACAGTGCACTTCCTCAAAATGTTTCTGTCACGCTCGCTTGCCACCACGCCAGCGTCACCTACTCACGTCACGATTCCACGCACCTGTTCCTCATTTTCCTCATCACACCTACACACTATTTAAACCGCACTCACCTCACTCTCACTGCGGATTATTGATGTTTATGCCACCAACGCTTTCCCTACCGGTCGTGCCTCTACACACCGTCCCTCGTCTCGCGTTCCTACGCACTCCGTCCGTCCGTCCGTATTCCTCACATTCCCACGGTTTTGTCACGTTTTGTTTTCATGCCCGTTTTCGGCTCCGGCCTCGTTTCTGTATCCACCCGTTTTTCATTCCCGCCCTGTTCAGTTCGCTGTGTTTGTTTTCTGTTTGTTAATAAATCCCCCCTTTACTTTTGAACCTGCGTTCGCTCTCCGCTGCTTCCCTCCGGCTTCACGCCGTTACAGAATAATCCGCCACTACATGGAGACGGCAGGTTCTTTTTGTTTATCGTTTTCCCCTCGGCCGTTTCTACGGCGACCCTGCCTCCTGCTGGCCGTTTGGTGGTACAGTGCAGGGCTTATTTTTGAGTTTCACCCGGTTCGAAACCGAGCACGAAAAGGTCTCCTTTTTGTTCCTTCACCTGGCGGTGAAGCCCTGGTTTGGGCCCACCCACATGTGGCCGTGCTCCGGGTGAGTACCATTGAATTATTCCTGGAGGAGCTGGAGTTTCGCTTTTGGCTCCCATGGGACTCCCCGGGCATCGACGCTGTGGGTTTCCAGCCCTGCAGAACCCGTTCGCCCTGCCCGGTCCTGCACGGGCTGGTAAAGTGCTGGATCCCCAGCTTACCCAAACCAGCCGACCGCCCTAACCAGGCGTCGTAGCGAACTGCCTGCAGACGACTTCATTTTTAGTCGCTCTTGTTTCGAGCCCGATCCTTTGGTTCTCGTGGATCGTATCCCTGATCCCTCTAGGTCCGTGCCGGAGCCTCTAGTTCCCGATAACCGCGTTTCCGATCCCTCTAGTTCCGTATCCGAACGTCTAGTTGTGGGTAAACGTGAGTCAGAACGGACTAGGTCCGTGCTTCAATCTCGGACAGTCGTTGCCCACGGACCTGCACCACGGACAGTCGTGCCCACTCCTGCAACCACGGACAGTCGTGCCCACTCCTGCACCACGGACAGTCGTGGCCCACGTCTGCACTTCCAGTGGCCAACCCCCAGAGGAAAACCTTCAGGGACTGTCTCCTCCACGGAGACTCACGTCGTCGACCCTGCTGTCGAGCATCACGTCGTCGTCGACCCTGCTGTCGAGCATCACGTCGTCGTCGACCCTGCTGTCGAGCATCACGTCGTCGTCGACCCTGCTGTCGAGCATCACGTCGTCGTCGACCCTGCTGTCGAGCATCACGTCGTCGTCGACCCTGCTGTCGAGCATCACGTCGTCGTCGACCCTGCTGTCGAGCATCACGTCGTCGTCGACCCTGCTGTCGAGCCTCACGTCGTCGTCGACCCTGCTGTCGAGCATCACGTCGTCGTCGGCCTCTGCGGTCCGAGCACCACGTCGTCACGACTCGCTGTCGAGCACCACGTCGTCCACGACTCTGGCTGTCGAGCACCACGTCGTCCACGACTCTGGCTCTCAAGAATCTCGTTCCACAGACGCTGCTTGTTCGAGCTCCACGTCGTCCCACGACTCTGCTCTCACAAGCATTCACGTCGTCCACGACTCTGCTCTCAAGCATCACGTCGTCCACGACTCTGCTCTCAAGCATCACGTCGTCCCCCACGACTCTGCTCTCAAGCATCACGTCGTCCACGACTCTGCTCTCAAGCATCACGTCGTCCACGACTCTGCTCTCAAGCATCACGTCGTCCACGACTCTGCTCTCAAGCATCACGTCGTCCCACGACTTCTGCTCTCAAGCATCACGTCGTCCACGACTTCGCTCTCAAGCATCACGTCGTCCACGACTTCGCTCTCAAGCATCACGTCGTCCACGACTCCGCTGACAAGCATCACGTCGTCCACGACCCCGCTGACAAGCATCACGTCGTCCACGACTCTGCTCTGCAGCCACTCGTCGTCCACGACTCTGCTCTGCAGCCACTCGTCGTCCCCGAACCTGCTCTGCAAGCCACTCGTCGTCCACGACTCTGCTCTGCAGCCACTCGTCGTCCACGACTCTGCTCTGCACGACTCTGCTCTGCAGCCACCTCGTCGTCCACGACTCTGCTCTGCAGCCACTCGTCGTCCACGACTCTGCTCTGCAGCCACTCGTCGTCCACGACTCTGCTCTGCAGCCGCTCGTCGTCCACGACTCCTGCTCTGCAGCAGCGCTCGTCGTCCACGACTCTGCTCTGGCAGCCGCTCGTCGTCCACGACTCTGCTCTGCAGCCGCTCGTCGTCCACGACTCAGCCCTGCAAACCGCTCGTCGTCCACGACTCAGCCCTGCAACCGCTCGTCGTCCACGACTCAGCCCTGCAAACCTCTCGTCGTCCACGACTCAGCCCTGCAACCGCTCGTCGTCCACGACTCAGCCCTGCAACCAAGCTCGTCGTCCACGACTCAGCTCTGCAGCCGCTCGTCGTCCACGACTCAGCTCTGCAGCCACTCGTCGTCTCTGCTACCAAGCAACGTCGCCTCGCCTCAGCTGTCAAGCAACGCCGCCTCGCCTCAGCTGTCAAGCCAACGCCGCATCGCCTCAGCTGTCAAGCAACGCGCCTCGCCTCAGCTGTCAAGCAACGCCGCCTCGCCTCTGCTGTCAAGCAACGCCGCCTCGCCTCTGCTGTCAAGCAACGCCGCCTCGCCTCTGCTGTCAAGCATCGCCACGTCGCCTCTGCTGTCAAGCATCGCCACGTCGCCTCTGCTGTCCAAGCATCGCCACGTCGCCTCTGCTGTCAAGCATCGCCACGTCGCCTCTGCTTGTCAAGCATCGCCACGTCGCCTCTGCTCTCAAGCATCGCCTCGTCGACTCTGCTCTCAAGCATCGCCTCGTCGACTCTGCTCTCAAGCATCGCCTCGTCGACTCTGCTCTCAAGCATCGCCTCGTCGACTCTGCTCTCAAAGCATCGCCTCGTAGACTCTGCTCTCAAGCATCGCCTCGTCGACTCTGCTCTCAAGCATCGCCTCGTCACTCTGCTCTCAAGCATCGCCTCGTCGACTCTGCTCTCAAGCATCGCCTCGTCGACTCTGCTCTCAAGCATCGCCTCGTCGACTCTGCTCTCAAGCATCGCCCTCGTCGACTCTGCTCTCAAGCATCGCCTCGTCGACTCTGCTCTCAAGCATCGCCTCGTCGCCTCACTCTGCTCTGCGGCCACACGTTGTCGCCGCCTCGCCGCCGCTCTGCCTCTCAAGCGTCGCCGCCTCGCCGCCTCTGCTCTCAAGCGTCGCCGCCTCGCCGCCTCTGCTCTCTCAAGCGTCGCCTCCAAATGAGTGGAGTACTCGCCGACTCCGCTGTCAAGCGTCGCCGCCTCGCCGACTCCGCTGTCAAGCGTCGCCGCCTCGCCGACTCCGCTGTCAAGCGTCGCCGCCTCGCGCGCTGCTGTCAAGCATCGCCGCCCTCGCCGCTGCTGTCAAGCATCGCCGCCTCGCCGCTGCTGTCAAGCATCGCCGCCTCGCCGCTGCTGTCCAAGCATCGCCGCCTCGCCGCTGCTGTCAAGCATCGCCGCCTCGCCGCTGCTGTCAAGCATCGCCGCCCTCGCCGCTGCTGTCCAAGGCATCGCCGCCTCGCCGCTGCTGTCAAGCATCGCCGCCTCGCCGCTGCTGTCAAGCATCGCCGCCTCGCCGCTGCTGTCAAGCATCGCCGCCTCGCCCGCTGCTGTCAAGCATCGCCGCCACGTCGACTCTGCTCGTCCGCCTCCAGCCGTCGACTCTGCTCGTCTGCCTCCAGCCCGTCGACTCTGCTCGTCTGCCTCCAGCCGTCGACTCCGCTCGTCTGCCTCCAGCCGTCGACTCCGCTCGTCTGCCTCCAGCCGTCGACTCCGCTCGTCTGCCTCCAGCCGTCGACTCCGCTCGTCTGCCTCCAGCCGTCGACTCCGCTGGTCTGCCTCCAGCAGTCAACTCCGCTCGTCTGCCTCCAGCCGTCGGACTCCGCTCGTCTGCTCAGAGTCGTCGCCTCCGCTCTCCAGCGTCGCCTCATCGGTGCCTCCACGCGCCGACCGCCCGACTGTTGGCGGTCCCCTCCTAGGGTCCGCCCGGCGAGGAGACCCCCCGAGACAGGACTGCGACCGGGGGGCTCTTTCTGGAGTCCTAGCTCCGTCTCGGACTCCTTGGGGGGGGGGGCTCTGTCACGCTCGCTTGCCACCACGCCAGCGTCACCCTACTCAACGTCACGATTCCACGCACCTGTTCCTCATTTTTCCTCATCACACCTACACACTATTTAAAACCGCACTCACCTCACTCTCACTGCGGATTATTGATGTTATGCCACCCAACGCTTTCCCTACCGGTCGTGCCTCTACACACCGTCCCTCGTCTCGCGTTCCTACGCACTCCGTCCGTCCGTCCGTATTCCTCACATTCCCAGGTTTGTCACGTTTTGTTTCATGCCCGTTTTCGGCTCCGGCCCTCGTTTCTGTTATCCACCCGTTTTCATTCCCCGCCTGTTCAGTTCGCTGTGTTTGTTTTCTGTTTGTTAATAAATCCCCCCTTTACTTTTGAACCTGCGTTCGTCTCCTGCTTCCCCTCCGGCTCACGCCGTTACAGTTTCAATAAATAAATATCACCACGATGTTCCAGGTGTCCATCAGCTACTGTATATCATAATACAATTTTTAAAAAATCGAACATGGTTCTGAAATCTTGCTGGACTATGAATCACTAGTAGTGGAAAAAGGATGTTCTAACCTATGGATTCAGATGTCTCTGTATTTGTGTACATCAGAGGGATTGCGATGTAGGAAAAATATCTCTGACTTGGAAACGAGAAACTGTTTATACAAGTCACTTAAAACCCTTTTACAGTCGTTTCATTGGGTATTATAACCTTGATCGGGTAAAACGTTACGGAATTAATGATCTTTCAGCTACTTGAACCCATCTGTGCTATCTGGTGTTCGGAGGACTCTTTGTGGTGCTTCCTTTTCAAGTGGTGAAGCAGGTTAATTGCTTTTTCACCAGACTTATCAGTCTTGTCTTTACATATTTTGCAAATGGCTGATTCTTTTTTGAGTTTCAAGCTTCTTTATATAGTCAATCATGCTATTGTTGCCAAAAAAAGCCTGAATAAGATGTGTTTAGCATGGCAGATCACTTTAAGGCAGATTGTGGAGACTTATAATTGTCGACGATCAAAATTGATCTCACTCATCACTAGTTACATGTTAGGGTTAGCTAAATTTGGAATGATTCAGTCCAATCAGAGAGCTCAGAACTGTTGGCCGGGTTAGAACTGGAAGAATTTGCCAAGATACACACGGACCCATTCACAAGACAAATACAGCTTCAGTGTTCATACACTAGTTACATTCGGGGACACGTTCAAAGCTCAGCCGCTTCACATTTACATACGCTCCATAATCACACACATCACTGTAGATGATAAGATGATAAGCAGATCCATCTGTAGCCTCGCTTTCAGTCTGAAATCTGATTTAGTAAATGCTTTTCATTCCCCTTTCTTCTGCTCTCCCTCTCTCTCCCTCCCCTGCTCTCCCCCTCTCTCTCTCTCTCGTTCTCTCTCTCGCCCTTTCTCCTTCCCCTGCCGGCTTTTTTCCATTTCACTTCTGTTAATCAGTGTTTTGTGTTTTTGGCATGGCTGTTGATAACGGTGCTGCCAGAGCAATTAACAAAATCAAACCAATGAGATAAACAGCAGCTAATTAAACAACAAAACAGGAACTTCAATGCAAATGAATGTGAACAGCGGTGGGCCTTTATTTTTCCATCTCAGCAGGAGCGTGGAGCCGAAGAACACTCGTGCCGATATAAGGAAAGCGACAATAACCAGGTGGTCCTGAGTGACCTGCGTAGGGCCACTCAGTACGAAGTCCAGGTCCGAGCCCGCACGCAGGCCGGATACAGCGTCTTCAGTCAGGCCAAGTCCTTCAGGACCCTTCCTGATGGTAAGAGTCGCACTGCTGTCGCATGGAAGGCATGTGCTGATTGAATGATATTCTGACATTGGTGATATTCCTGCTTGTGTTTCCACTACAACTCATTTACATCCAAGTTCTGATAACCAGTACTGTCTGTGTCAAGTCAAGTCAAGTCAGATTTATTTATATAGCGCTTTTTACAATGGAGCATTGTCTCAAAGCAACTTTACAAGTTTAGATTATCTCCTAATCTGTGTCCATATAGCAATCGTACCGGTACCTACAGGGAGCTTAATTAGCCAGTTAGGGAATGTAACAGAAACCACATACTATATAGGCTACATAAATACCACCATCAGTGCTGTTTTAAGCCTGTTTCTTCTGGGCAGGGTCACGGCACCAATCCCCAGATAACAGATTGAACAGATTGCGCAGGCATGAGCTGGTCTCGCTGTTACTGTGAACCCCCTCCCGACAGGCCATACTTCCATCCAACACAGCCAGTAGTATCTGTATGTGGTGCCAGACCCAGCCAGAAGGCATCGCCAGGGCTCAGACCTGGATTAGTGTCAAGTCAAGTCAAGTCAGATTTATTTCTATAGCACTTTTTTACAATGGAGCATTGTCTCAAAGCAACTTTACAAGTTTAGATTATCTCCTAATATCTACGTCCAATCCCAAATTGAGCAAACCTAGGGCAACAGTGGCAAGGAAAAACTCCGTAAGTGTATTCGGATGACTAAATTAATCCGAGCTCGTGTATAATTGCGATATCTTCCACGCCAAAGAGGTTTTCCGGACTGTGGTGTTATTTTATTTGCCCTCACTGGTGACAGAAAGTCACTGACCGAGCGCTGTTGCTTCTGCTCCTCATGAAGCAGCTCCTGTTTTTTCAGTCTGCCTCTTCGTCTTCTTGCTTGGCACAAGAATGAGTAAAGACATTGTGTTTTCGTCCTTTGCCCTAATCCGAACCACAGAGCCATTTTACTGACTTATAAAATGTTCAGGTTCGGGATGATGTTGCTAAAATAATAGTGATATGGAAATCATTCATAATACGTTATATTTGAGTAAAAGCTTAGACTCTTGGACGTACGGCATTCTTGCTGGCGGTGCGAATGCAAACCAAAACGAGGCCTGTGACGAATGTAGTTTTTTCGTAGTTCTCCAGGCAGGAACCAGTGAACCAGGTGGTAAAATTCCCCAAAATTGTGGCCGAATATTTAGCATTTTCCCATCACGTTTGGTGCGTAACAGCCTCCAGGCTGCCTGAGTGTGCTGCAGGTTCCCCGCACGGGTTCAAGTCAGCCTTATGAAATAGTTCAGTATGTACTGAACAGTGTGTGATTCGGACCCGTACAGTGAGACGGCCGATTTTCGCTGGTCATTAATCAGAGTGGAAACTCGTGTCGCCTCTGAGGTTTGTTACAGAACACTTATTGATTTCTCCCTCCTCTGTCTAGACCAAAGGCAGCTCGTGAAGGTTGAAGTGTGCACTTCTGTCATTTTGTTTCACACACTGTCTCTCTCGCTTTCTCTCAGAAGATGACTCCTCATCACCGCTGCTTGTTACTGGGATTCTGATTGCCATAGGGATGCTCCTCCTCATCGCCGTCATCACCCTCGCCATCTACTGCATCCGGTAAGACCTGCAGCACGGAGACAGGCGCGCGAGAGACAGAACTCAGGGAGGAAGGATAGGATTTCCTTCAGTGTGAAAGTGTGCTGGACTTTCCTAGCACAGCCATTTACATTTACATTTAGCCACTTAGACACCCTGACACTCACAGGGCTATATTGTGGAGATCAGCATTTCTGAGAAAGAGAGAGAGAGAAACCAGAGAAAGGGTGAAAAGGAGGAGCGGAGGGAAAGAGAGGAGGGGGAGCTGGGACAGGATGCAGCCGTCTCCACAGGCCAAGTCAGAAGAACAATAGGAATGACCCCAGGGCAACACACACACACACACACACACACACACACACACACACACACATACATGCATGCATGCATATCCACATATTTGAGTACACCCTTCTAAGCACACTTAGAAAACATTTTAGTGCACACCCGTAATGAAACTGCTTTCTATAGGACTTAAAACATGAGAGCGCAGTCACACATCTGACCTCACACACACACACACACACCAAGCCAAACTGGACCTGCCGTCCACACTGGGTGGGACAAACAGCTATTTTAGTACCCAGCGAAAGAAAGGGAGAGATGAACACGGCTAGATAAACAGAATAAAAGAGGCCGAAGGATGGTGGGAAGACGAGAGAAGGGTAGAGAGGATGGAGAAGGGAAAACAGGCAGAGGTTAACCGCAGCGAAAAAGGGCAAGGAAGGACAAAGGACAGGAAAAGAGAAAGAACAGGAGAAATAAAGAAAGGGAGAAAATAAACAGAACGAAAGTGGAGACGAGAGAGAGTTCGAGAGAGCCAGAGAGAAGCGAGCGACAGAGGGGGGTTTGTGCGGGTGCGACTAATCTGTGCTGATCTGTACTTTATGCCCTGAAATGATTCGCTCAAGCAACCTGAGACACGCGGCTCAGATGGAGAGATAAAGAGTACAGAGTACAGACTGAGGGAGACGAGCCGGAGGAAGATTTCGTAACAATGCATGTGCTGTGCTTAAGACTTGCTCCTTTTTAGCGTGCTCTTTGTTTCATTTCGTACGTTAACCAGAAAAATCGTTGAAAATTATAATAGGATGCTCTAAACAGCACAGCGAAAAACCTCGGAATTCGAGCTTAATTGACTTTGGAAATTTCTCCAAAATAAGTCATGTACATTGGATTAATTGGATTAATCCGTCCCCGACCCTCATTTTGTACGCCTGTATTTGTATGTAATTGATGAACAATGTAATGCAGTAATAACAGTTAATAAATGCATGCAGTTATTTCAATAGAAAAACAAAATAAGCGAAAATAAACTGACACCATATAGAGTTATGATACATGACATGTACAGTATATACTAAACACCTTGGTCTGTGATAAAGTCAACTGGCCTTAGATTTGTCACACCTGTAGCCTATAGATTATTATATTTTATTTTTATGTTTATGGTTTCATTCGTATATTTAGCTTATGTTTATTTACACTATTACTATCAAATTAATTAGGTAGCCTAGTTTAATTCTTACATATAACATCTAGGCTGCCCGAGATGTTTCTGAGTCTTGGTTCTCCCAAAGTTTCTTTCTAACATGTAGGGAGTTTTTCTTTGCCGCTGTCGCCCTAGGCTCGGTCAGTTAAGGCTGTGGGCTTAGAGACAATGCCCTGTTGCAAAAAGCACCATAGAAATCAATTTGGCTTGACCCTAGGGATGCACCCTGTGAATTTCAGGATAGGATCCCCACCCAGATCATGACCTTGACGGAGATAAGCAGGATCAAAAAACTGGGATATTAAAAAGATATATATTATTATAGAATTATATGTAATTGATGGAGAAAGTTAAAAACAATGAAACTGAACTGTGAGGAGAATCAAGTGAATCAAGTGGGTGTGTTAATCTGGTTTACATAAGCCCATCGCAGCTGTTAGTCATTTTATAAACAGCTATTGACGTGTGTGTGTGTGTGTGTGTGTGTGTGTGTAGCAAACAGAACCGTCTGAAGGATCCAGAACTCAGTGATAAAAATGGCCAGTACCTCATGGGCCAAGGTGAGAAAACGCAATCTTCCATACACACATCCAGCCACCCACATGTACTGGATTAGATCTATATTTTATGTCCTTCACACCTAAATTGAATAAACACCTACCAACTTTTCTCATCTTTCCTCCCATCTGTCTGTCTGTCTCCTCTTTTTTTCCCTCTTCTTTTTCACTCCTTTGTCTGTTTCCCCCCCCCCGCTCTTCTCGTCTCTCTCAGGAGTGAAGGTATATATTGATCCGTTCACCTACGAGGACCCGAACGAGGCCGTGAGAGAGTTTGCTAAAGAGATCGACGTCTCCTGTGTGAAGATCGAGGAGGTGATCGGAGCAGGTAGGGCCCGCTCATCCAGGAATGCAATAACGTCTGTTATGTGAATTGCAAATCCCTAATCAGATTCATTCATCTGCAGTCGTGAGTGCAACCGAAAGTTTCGCCTACGTTGTTCTTGCGCTTACAAATGATGGTCATCGTTCTTACAGCTGTAATGCTACAATAACAGATCGCTGCTATTCCGCCCAAGCAGGCAATCACAGCTCGAGGGTTTTGATTGAAATGTATCACCGGGCGTGTTTACATGCGCAGAATAATCTGATAACTGCTCAGCTTGCAATAAAGTAGATCAGTGGGTTTGTGTCAGCCTGGTGACGTGTGTGTGTGTGTGTGTGTGTGTTGTATGCTAGTGCTGGGCGATATGACCTCGAATCAGTATCAATGTAAATGGAACATTTACCTCGATTAAAATTAAGGAAAGATTTTTTTTCACTGACAAGGCTTGTACTGTAAATATGTTCAGCCATTAAAGATGGGACGTTTATGTCTAAGGAAAGCGTGCACATGGTTGTGGTTTTAAAATCACAGGAGAAGGAAATACACCAATGAACTATTGATGGTTATTTACAATGAACATTTTTGTTTCAAAAAGCAAGCTCCCTAAAAATGCAGAAAATAAACAGCATTTATTGCAAACATAAGTCGTTTTAAAGAATTCCTTTTATAAAATTTTATATTCGCCATAAACCCACTGAGCTCCACTGTAACTCTGGTTGCCATATCCTCTGCATTACAGTCGGAAATGGCGTCTTTCCATCTTCTTGGATCCTTTTCATTTTGAGGAGCGTTTGTAAACTGTTATTGATCGCTGCTCTGTGGAGGCGCTTGTTGCTGGGCACTAGTCAGTTTCTCTTGTTTGTTTTTGTTTTTTTGAGCCACGCGCTGTTCCTATTCAGTAGCGTTAATGTGAGTGTTGAAAGGGATTGGTGGTGAAACCTCTGTGGCAGGGATTACATCTTTTTAAAGCCCAAATGTGTCCAAACGACGGACAGGGAATTTTCTTTGGTACAAGCTGCTTGGTGTTTGAGTTCTCCTCAGTGTCCGGTCGCTGACTGGATGGGGCGGAGTCACGTAAATACACACGGGGTAGGATGTTTTTAAAGGGACTGTACCTGAACGTGCACAGTAAGGAAAGTATGAACAGAATTTGAAAACAAAACGAAATACATAAAACCCGAAATAACTGGCATGGGCAAGATTACCTCGCTTAAAGCTTCTGCATGTTGGTTTCAATTCATTTTTGATTAATTGCCCAGCTTTACTCCATACTGTGTGTGTATTATAGGTTTATTAACATGTGTGCTCCATACTGTGTGTTTATTAGGTGAGTTCGGCGAGGTGTGCCGAGGCCGCTTGCGTGTCCCTGGTAAGAAGGAGAACTACGTGGCCATTAAGACTCTGAAAGGAGGCTACACAGACAAGCAGAGGCGGGACTTCCTGTCCGAGGCATCGATCATGGGTCAGTTCCACCACCCCAACATCATCCACCTGGAGGGCATCATCACTGCCAGCTGCCCCGTCATGATCATCACAGAGTTCATGGAGAATGGCGCACTGGACTCTTTCCTCAGGGTGAATATCTCCGTGCATTCTTTAGTGGTGTTACTATTAGTTCGTGTGAAACGCCGGAATAGAAATAGCTTAACCCCGCCCTCCTCTCCTGTCCGTAGCTGAACGACGGTCAGTTCACACCCATCCAGTTAGTCGGGATGCTGCGAGGGATAGCGAGCGGGATGAAGTATCTGTCCGAGATGAGCTACGTTCACCGCGACCTGGCGGCGCGCAACATCCTGGTCAACAGCAACCTGGTGTGTAAAGTGTCCGACTTTGGCCTGAGCCGATTCCTGCAGGAGAACTCCTCTGACCCCACCTACACCAGCTCACTGGTGAGCGCACACACACACGTCCGCAAACCTTCGATATAGTTTATAAGTACACTATATAGACAAAAGTTTGTGGACACCCAAAAAAATCATCAAGGGTGAGTTTGCCTCCCACCGTTGCTGCTACAACAGCCTTTCTTCCAAAAGGGCTTTCCGCTAGATTGGAACATGACTACGTCCCTACAAAAGTAACCAGTTCCTCTGGTATTTAGCACCCGTCTGTCAGGTGTTCATCGCTTCCTCTGTTGTGTTTTAGGGCGGGAAGATTCCGATTCGCTGGACAGCCCCGGAGGCCATCGCCTTCCGTAAATTCACCTCGGCCTCCGACGTGTG
This sequence comes from Ancistrus triradiatus, assembly GCA_025084515.1. Taxonomy (NCBI): domain Eukaryota; kingdom Metazoa; phylum Chordata; class Actinopteri; order Siluriformes; family Loricariidae; genus Ancistrus; species Ancistrus triradiatus. The sequence goes on along the minus strand of JAJAGP010000484.1, from coordinate 298,790 downwards.
GAGCTACGGCATCGTCATGTGGGAGGTCATGTCATTTGGAGAGAGACCCTACTGGGACATGAGCAACCAGGATGTAAGTGTGTGTGGGGGCATGTTTATAGTACATTACGGGGACCAATTGTCCCCACTAGGATAGAAAGATCTGACATTTTTTGCCATGGTGGGGACATTTTGTTGGGCCCCACGGGCGCAACGGCTTTTTTTTATACAAACTGCAACTTTCTGTCAAAAACCAAAAGAAAAAGCCATCGTTTCATGATTAGGGTTAGGTCATTAATTAGCCACAGTCATCATTATGTCAATGGGAAGTCCCCACCAGGACAGTGACACAAATGTGTGTGTGTGTGAGCCAACAGATTTGCTTTAGCTTACTAAGGTTAAGGCTGGAGTTAGGGTAAGGTGTAGCATTTTATAGCTTCAGTAATATGGGATTGTGATGGCCTAGTGGTTCATGGACTGGACTAGGGTTCAAATCCCACCTCCGCCAAGCTGACAGTGTTGGGTCCTTAAGCAAGATCCTTAAGCCACAATTGCTGGGCTGTAAGATTGTATCAGCTGTAAGTCGCACTGGATAAGGGTGTGTGTGTGTGTGTGTGTGTGTGTGTGTGTGTGTGTGTGTGTGTGTGTGTGTGTGTGTGTGTGTGTTAGTTTGGCAACTTTACAACAATGCAAATCTAATTAAAACACTTTAAAAAGCATAACAAGCTAAAGGTTTCCCTGCTCGTCTTTCATCCAATCAGGTTATCAATGCAATAGAGCAGGACTACCGTTTGCCCCCACCCCCTGAATGCCCCTCGCACCTTCACCAGCTGATGCTGGACTGCTGGCAGAAAGAACGCACGGCTCGACCGCGATTCGCCAACATTGTCTCCGCTCTGGACAAACTGATCCGAAACCCCGCCTCTCTCAAAATCACAGCCCACGACGGAGCTGGGTGAGTCCCTCTTTTATATATATATATTTGTGTGTGTGTGTGTGTGTGTGTGTGTGTGTGTGTGTGTGTGTGTGTGTGTGTTACTGTAGCAATTCCCCTGTGCCATGTGACAGCTAACACCATGAGACATTCCTTCTTTAATCTCTCCCAGCATGGTCACCTGCCAATCAGACACCTAATCATTATTGTTGCAGGGTAGCCCCGCCCCTTTAGTCAATCTCCTGTCAGTTATTCCTCGAACCCCTCCCCGTTCTCTTAGGAAAACCTCTTGTCCATTAGGCCTCCGTTCCCAGCGTGCTGCAAACACGCCTCCTGCTGATTTAGTTTAGCTACCTGTCAAAGAACCTGCTGTGTGGCCCCCTGCCTGACCTGCCCCCCAGGCCCGAGCTGTCCGTCAATCAGCCGTCCATCTGCTGCTCCCATTGGCTGTGTTACCTCGGGCTGACGTGTTAGAGCAGGCTCTTTATGCTCTCTATTCTTTCTCACTGTCCTTCCAGCCCCGCCCCCAAAACCCCTCTCTTTCATTTCGAGTGAATTCAGTGCAATGTTCCAAAAGCCCATCATGATTCCCAGTAGATTACAGATGAAGAGCCACAATAACAGTCTCGCTGTCTGTCCTCTCGCCTCTCTCAGTCCTTCCCACCCGTTGTTGGACCAGCGTTCGGCCCTGTCCTCCTGTACCTCAGTGACTGAGTGGCTGAGAGCCATAAAGATGGAGCGCTATGAGGAGAGTTTCATACAGGCTGGCTACACCTCCATGCAACTACTGACTCACATCAACACAGAGTGAGTCACAAACACACACACACACACACACATAACAATGTCTCAGATGATACATGACATGGCTACCTAATAAACCAAACGCATTGTATTTAGACGAATGTCTGAATGTCCGTACTTCAGTGATAGCCTTTCTGTTTAACATCGGCTCATTTTGATATTAAATATTCAATGTTATTTAACAGCTTTAAAAAACAAAAGAATCCGGATGCTCTTATCCAGAGTGGCGTACAGCTCAGGGTTCAACGTTAACTTTTTTCCCCCAAACTTGCCCAGTCAGGCAAGTAACCAGAACGTCCACTGTCGCGGATAAATCTTTATATTTCAAGTGTCATTCACATAAATAAGCACACCTAAGCTAATATGTTTAATCAAGGCTATTTATTCTATCGTAAGAGTACTTTCTCACAGAATACATTCACTTCACTGATATTCTCTCTGTTGTAAATAAGCAAAGGTTTCATAGTATCATAAGAACCCCCACCATGCAACTGCAGTCACACAATTATTTCAATAAAACACAGAATCACTGAATGAAACCAATACACAAGAATAGAGACTTTTTCCCAGAAATTATGCATTAAACAAGAAAACATAAGTAAAGTCCAAATAGGAATCGAAGCCCAAATATGAGATCCCCTGAACAGCAGTAAAATGATCAACTTAAGGCCTTTTCACACCGAGTCCGAAACAGACGGACTGCCACGCTGCCTTCAGTTGTTCATCGGAGCCTGTTCTAATTTCTGCGTTGTTCGGATGTTAAAATCAGGCTGACCAATCAGAGCTCGGTCGCCGGGCAGAACAGCTCATCGAGAGCTCATAGGACGAGCAGCAGGCTGCCTCTAAAGACATGGATATTAAAGAAAAGATGGTGGAATAGAACTGAAAGGCTGGAGAATGATGGTGATAAAGCTCACAGGGACTGTAAGGAAGCGTTTGATTACTTATCTAAGTGCATTCCAGTCTGTTCATGATCACAAAACCACAAACTAGGGCTTCCTGCACTCATCTCCGCTCGTGTCTTTGTCTTCTTAAGTTGACGATGTGAAAAAGACACGGCGAGACACATCAAGAGAAGGGAAATGAAAGAAAGCAAAAGTGTTTCGACTTGGTGTGAAGGTCCCACTACGTTAAACACATTTCTTTCGTGCATAAAAATCGGACTTGGTGTGAAACCATCTGCCATGGCAAACCACCATAGAAACACACAAACAAGAAAGCCAACGTGTCATAATGTCATAAACATCCCAGATCACCATCTGCCTGCTTTAAACTTTTGGGTACGGAGGGGTGAAAATGATGCATGACATGAAGTTTTCCATGAGGGAATGAAGCTGTGGACTTCATATATGTGTTTCCCCGACATGTTCCTAAGCGTCTGATGCCGTCTGGCAACGGATAATATGAATGGATAAGACCACTTATGGCATGACGAGGGGTTAAATATTCAACTGAATTGACTTTGGCCTCAGGTACATTGTTCTGTTAACACATTGTGCATCCCCATGGCATTTGGGCAATCGTTATTGTTGAACCCTGGACCTGATACAGTCTCATAACATCTAGTCCAAGCATTTGTAGCTTAGGGGATCTGCTTCCCATCAGTGGCTACCCTGGAACTTCTGCTCCATATTATAGGACTGTAAATGCTATGGACAGCACAGTCCCATTATTTGGGCACTGATGCACTGGTGCCATTCCATCGCCAGTTCCATAATCACCCCACCCGACCTTCATGTCTCGAGATCCTCACTAACTGCTCTTTGCAGAAGCAAGTTCTCAACTCTGAGCCACAGCAGCTACTGTTGCTATTTCGGTAGGTCCTTTTTAAGAGTGCGTACAGTCAGTGTCACTGCTGCGGCGAGACCAGCACAGTACGTTTTCCGAATTTGTTCCGGCATTCCTGCATATGTACACAGTACTGTGCAAAAGTCTTAGGCCACCATTAGATTTGCTGTTTCAGCAATGGTATAATGAGTGCACGTGATTATTTCTCAGTCTATTAATTAGAACACAGGCAGAACATACAAGAACCGTGTATGCAGTATTGAAAAGTAAAAAACAACAGTTCTGACTGTCGCGCTGATCCCCCGTCCCCGGCTATAATGCCAGGAAACTGCTGTGTCTGTGCTGAGCTGACATTCAAATCCCAGACCGCTCCTTCATTAAAAAGTGCTTTGAGAATGACTTTGGTTGTAAATTTGATGTCCAGGATCAAAGCTGGCCGCCATTAATCTTCCTTCTTGGCTTTTAGGGACCTGCTGCGTTTGGGCGTGACTCTGGCCGGCCATCAGAAGAAGATTCTCTCCAGCATTCAAGCTCTTAGGATTCAGAACAAGAGTCCCAATAACATCCTCTACTGACCCGCAATAGATGAACACAATAAATACACGCACACACTTAACATTCACACACATCCTATCACGAGACTCGGCCAGAGAAGCTCTTCCTGTCACCTGGACCAATCGGGACTTGTTTTCGGCCTTGAAGCCTGATCCGGCTCCGGGTTTTAGACTGCGGTGTTGTAGAACTCTGAGGAAATCCAGCAAATGCAAAGCTTTTAATGGACACTACAGATCAATCGAGTGACGTTCCCGGATCGGATCGGCACGGCAATGCAGCTCAAGGAGCGAGAGTATTTTCCTGACGAGGGGGGGAATAAGTGCCATATTTGAGTCACGGTGCCAAACGGAGGACTACACGCGGTGTGTAATGTTTTCAGAGTATTTTTGTAACGGCGCGTGTGAGACCCGAGGAGGCCGCCTGTGAGAGACTGACGAGAGGGGGAGCAGCGCAAACTTCTTTTTTTCCAAAAGCTGAACCGTGTTCGTTCTCCACAGGGAGATGAGTAATTAAATCCCTCACAGGTGCTACAGCGTGATTTTATTTCCGTCCGGATTTACTGCAAGAAGGAGCTGTTTGCATATTTTATGGGCGCACTCAGTAAATAGTATGATTCACCGATGTCAAACTGTAATCGTATAATCCTTAAAGTAATCTGATTATATTTCTGTGTATCCTAATCTGATTACAAGGACGTGGCTGCTCTGATGACGTCGTTCAGATTACATGTCCTCTGTTACAGTCTGTAGCAGATAGAGCGAATGTGAGGAAGCCACAGGCCCACCACAGGCCCACCTCGGCCCACTTTCGAAAAGAGGCACGACTGAATTGGTGGGAGGGGCCTGAGTGACGTAGTAAGCAGCACTAGTCCGGTTATCTCCGATCTGGGAGCCTACAGACGGCTGCCAGTGACGCCCTTTGTTTTTTTTTAACAAACGCAGATATACAGGGTAACTCAGTCTTGAGGGATTGACGTGTTTTACAAATTTCTGCCCGAGCATCAGTGTTTTTAAAAGTCTCACTTAGACTAGATCAGGAAAACGTTAACTAGGGCCTTAGGCCTGTTTTGCACCGACTGCTTCTTTTGTGCACAAATGAGTGTCCATTACAATCAGTACGTGTCTACATCTCAGTCGTGGTTTCGCAGCGGGGTTTTATCGCGGTGCGCACGCTGCTCTGTCGCCTGTTTTCCATTGAAAGTATGTGTAATAATTAATATTTGTTCAATAAAATATTTCTGAATCATGTTTTTCTTACTCTCAGACTCGAGTTGAATTATTTCTAAGCGACGCCGATCAGCCACGGCAATAAAACAGCTCTCGAACAGAGCGGATCCACTTTATGACGCCAACTCCTCATGAACTATAAGACCTGTGAACATGTCCTTACATTTATGTCATTTAGCAGACATCCTTATCCAGAGCGACTTACAATTGGTACAGTCTTACAATCCAAGCTATTGTGGGTTAAGGGTCTTGCTCAAGGACCCAACAGTGGCAGCTTGGCAGAGGTTGGATTTGAACCCTGGACCAACGGTTCTGGTTCAGAGTCTAGTACCTTAACCGCTAGACTACCATAGTCCTGCAGTATCTGTCCTCTAAGTTGAGAGGCGAGCCCTCTGTGGATCAGGCTCATTTGTCCAACCATCCCACACATTCCCGATCGGATTGAGAGCTGGGAATTTGAAGGCCAGGTCAACACTTTGAACTCTTCGCCATGTTCCCCAAACCATTCCTGAACAGTGGGGCAGGGTAGAGAGAGGCCACTGCCATTAGGGAATACCATTGTCATGAAGGGGTGCACTTGTTCTGCCACAGTGTTTAGGTAGGTGGTACATGCCAAGGTAACATCTACATGAATGTCAGGCTGAAGGTTTTTGTCACGTGTCAGTTATGGACCATTATGTCTGACTGGTATAATGAAGATCCTTTTGATACTTTTTAAAAAAAGGATTTGTCTATTTAGGGTTTGATTGTTTGAGCATTTTAGGAGTACACCAAGGCAAAATCGCTGCAAAATTCTGGATTATACAATCCACAACAACTAACAGTGACTGGAGTGTTTTTGAAATACAGTTTGATCTGGTGCTGTCAGATGTCTAGCACATTTTTCATCTCACTAATCACGATTAATCATATTTTCCTTCCAAAAGGACTGAAGGGATATGACCCTCTTGGAGGCCATGATTAATTTAGGGCAACCGAACGTTTTTGGCACGTCTTATCCCTGGGTCTGGGGCAGCGAAACTGAGGGAGTGTCTGACATCGCGTGAATGGGGTGTAAATAAAAGTGCTCTACACAGAACAGACTCTGTAGAGATCAGTGCAGGGGTAAACGAGTGAACCATTTCAGACACACCCTGACTCAGTGAAATACAGGTTTTATATGGGGAATATGGGGGTGAAAATCCAGACAGACTGTTTGATGTCTGAATTGGTCAAATAAAGAAGCGTTGGTGTTCCGAGGTTTCGCTGTATTGAGCAGAATGTTGACCAGAATGAGTTCAAGCAGCAGCATTACCAAAGCTTCCACTGTTGGACCCTCTAGCAAGGTCGTTTCTCTACAATTGCTTGATATGTACCTGGAAAGATTGTATCAGCTGGAAGTCTGTCTCTCAGCATCTGGTAAAGGACTGGATGCCTTTGTTTTCCATCCTTCGTTTGATTTGAAAATGCTCACTGCTGTTCTATGCAGAACGTCTGAGTCACCTCAGAGGCAGCCGGAATTGTGAACATTTCGAAGAGTGGGAATGCAAACAGCTGGACGTACTTGTCTTCAGTTAATTCATGATTCCCTAGATGTGAGAGCTATGTTGTGACGAGGGGGAAGTACAGCAACAGTTCCCATCCCAGCTGCTGTATTCTGGTGGAAAATTCCCACCGTGGTCTGTCCAGCACATAAGGGCGTCAGGGTCAATCGTGTACATGTATTCCACTTAACATGTACTCTTAGATCATTCTCCACTACTATAACAGTGACCCCTACTGGGCTGGCAGTTATCCAGGCTGCGCTTTTGTCTACACCCTGCACAAAACCACACTAAGCAAACCTTAGAGGAATGAGTTTGTAAAAAGGCTTTACCACAAGAAAATCGGCGTATGGCAGGACATAAATCGTAACCAGTTACATCGCGAACGATGATGAGAGAGACGGGTTCAAACAACTGTAGAATATTTTAGAATCAAAATATACACTGCCAAGGTTTCGTCTAATTATCGACAAAATCCTAGAAAATATCGAGATAGAATTTCTGGTCCTTTAGCAGATGCCGGTATCCAGAGCGACTTACGACTGATCTTACAGTCCAACCATTTGTGTCTGAAGGGCCTTACTCAGGGACCCAACAGTTTCAGCTTGGCAGAGATGGGATTTGAACCCTGAAACTTCTGGTCCATAATCCGTTAACCACTAGGCCACCAAAGTCCCCATTGCACATCCCTAGCGCCCTTGTCACCCTGACCGGGATAAAAACGCGTGCTTTGCTTGGCTTCCTCTGATGTGCAGGAATCAGTTTCTATGTAAATGAGTTCCATTCTCAATAAACTCATTCCCATTTACACTCTCTCTCACTTAAGGTTCCTCAGTACAGGAGCGCTTTAGTATGACTGCCTCCAGGCTAAATAAAAGAACGGCCTCATACGTGTGCACATTTACATATAGCTTTTAGCGGACGCCTTTATCCCAAGTGACTTCGAGAAGTGTTTTGTCTTCTTGGTAAATAGCACAAATGGGCTACGGGCTCTGAAAACCATTTAGCTAAAACCCATTAGGAGTCTGCGTAGGTGGAGCAAAAGTACAAAAGAACACAGGTAAAGTAGCAGGATGAAGAGGCGGTTCTTGTTTTACTGCTTGGACCATCGGGGGCGAGTTCATTCCTGCACCCAGGTGCACTTCTGAAGAGTCGTGATCCTTGTCCTTCGTGTCTTGAGAGGGGGCTCCAGTCAAAGCATGCTGAAGGTTAAGAGCTACAGACTGAGGTTTTACCAGTGCCTGCAGGTTAGAGAGGGCTTGCTATTTTTGGCTTAGCAGACAAGCAGTGTTTTTTTTTTTATCTGATATGATTAGCCAGCCAAGGGAACAGCAGTGGGAGTGACGTGGAAGATGTGTTCTTGCCCTAAACCACACTTAACAAAGTAAACATGTTGACCGTTAAGTCATTAGGCACTGTAATGAGGCACATCTCCGCTCCAGAGCTGCTGCTGGTCTGCTCAATACCTCCTACTGAGAGCTCTGCGGCCTGAACCACAAGAAGTCCAGAACTTCATCCAAGTGCAGTGGAACTTCAGAAGGTCCTCTGATAGGCTTTCGTCTGAGATCAGTGCCATGGCTTCTCAAGTGGTTGAATGAGCTTCCATATCCATCCAAGTGTTCCAAACCTTCCACAAAGACCTCAGGTTTTATGTAAGCATGTAGAGAAAGGGTTGATTTATTCTGTTTGAATGGATATTCAGTAAAGACAGGAAAAAAGTTGCGTTGATAACTAACGTTCCCTCAGACAGACTCGGTTGGTCTCGACAACAATTTGCGAGTCCACCTTACTCCGAGAGCGAGACGAGACCCAGTCCAAATGAGTCTGCAGACCCTCCTCGACCCTGACGAGGATGGCATGCATTGCTTTTCTTCTGATGTGTAGGATCTTCCAGAGGTTGTGGCACTGTGCTGCATGGATCTCAGTTGTGTGTCGCTGTTGACGTGCCCTGCTGAGACCTTTTCTAATTTATTGCTCGTTGGTGGAATTTTGTTTTTGTGCCGCAGTGCTCCTGCATGCCAGGACTCCCTCGTCCTCTCACACACCCATACACACTCATGCTCGCACTCTTTCCTCTCTACGCTACATTTCAGATCCTGTTAAGTGTGACCAGCTGTGTACACACACACACAAACACACACACACACCTGTAGAGAGCACATTTCCATAATCATGTTGAGCTGCCCTTCACGGCGCCGGAGAGATGAGGGCTGTGTTTAGGAGGAATAACAATCTCTCTCTGCACCTCTGTTCTCTGTTTGTCTCTCCATCCCCGAGGACGTCCCTGTCCCTTCTTTCAAAAGGTCTGCGCTTCATTCCTTAAGACTTTCCACTCGTCCTTCTCTCTCACCTTCCTGCTTTCCTCCTGCTCTCTTCTCTCTCTCTTTTCTTTCCATTGTCTTGTTATCTTAGTTGGCCTTCTTTGACGTGACAAGCCGTCAGCTCTCTCTCTCTCGCTCTCGCTCTCTATTTCTCTCAACACATGGTGCGTGTCCCTCGTCCCTCGGCCGTCCCCTCTCTCGGGTTCCCTCTCTCGCTCGCGCTTCTTCTCTCTCTGTCGGAAAATTGCCCGTTCTGTCGTTGTAAACATATTAATCACTGTCACACGCTCGGCTCCGGCGGTGGGATTTTGCGCGCGCGACAAGGTGAACACTGCCGTGCTCGTATCCCATCATGCACCTCTGCTTCATACACTGCATTCATCTGGTTGACAGGCAGGAGAAGAATTGGCCTTACAATAGGGAAATAAATACGACTCACTCCGTGTTTCTGCACACATAGAACTGGGTTAATAATCGGCTATATGATACACTCTGATATCCACATGGATGTTATTATGATTTGCTGCAGAATAATCTCACTCGCCTCCGTCTTCTGTACAGCTCGAAGACCCCTAGCTAGGTCTCCTAGTACGGCTGCAGCAATCTATGAAGTGTGGAGGCTGTAACGTTTACAACCACCCCCAGAGCCAACTACACTGGTGCTTGAAAGCTTTCTGAACCCTTTAGAATTTTGTAGATTTCTGCATAAATATGAACTAAAACATCATCAGATTTTCACACAAGTCCTAAAAGTAGATCAAGAGAACCCAGTTAAACAAATGAGACAACAATATTATACTTGGTCATTTATTTATTGAGGAAAATGATCCAATATTACATATTAGTGAGTGGGCAAAAGTATGTGAACCTTTCCTTTTCAGTATCTGGTGTGACCCCCCCTGTGCAGCAATAACTGCAGCTAAACGTTTCCTGTAACTGTTGATCAGTCCTGCACACCAGCTTGGAGAAATTTTAGCCCATTCCTCCATACAGAACAGCTTCAGCTCTGGGATGTTGGTGGGTTTCCTCACATTAACTGCTCACTTCAGGTCCTTCCACAACATTTCCATAGGATTAAGGTCAGCTCTTTGACTTGGCCATTCCAAAACATGAACTTTATTCTTCTTTAACCATTCTTTGGTAGAACGGTGTGCTTAGGGTCAGTGTCTTGCTGCATGACCCACCTTCTCTTGAGATTCAGTTCATGGACAGATGTCCTGACATTTTCTAACCCAGATGCAGCAAAACAGGCCCAACCCATGACACTAACCACCACCATGTTTCACAGATGGGATAAGGTTTCTTATGCTGGAATGCAGTGTTTTCCTTTCTCCAAACATAACACTTTTCTTTAAAACCAAAAAGATCTATTTTAATCTCTCTCATCCACCATTCATTCTTCCAATAGCCTTCTGGCTCATCCATGTGATCTTTAGCAAACTGCAGACAAGCAGCAATGTTCTATTTGGAGAGCAGTGGCCTTCACTTTGCAACCCTGCCATGCACACCATTGTTGTTCAGTGTTCTTCTGATGGTGGACTCATGAACATTAACATTAGCCAATGTGAGAGAGGCCTTCAGTTGCTTAGAAGTTACCCTGGGGTCCTTTGTGACCTCGCCAACTATTACAAGCCTTGCTCTTGGAGTGATCTTTGTTGGTCGGCCACTCCTGGGGAGGGTAACAATGGTTTTGAATTTCCGCTATTTGTGCACAATCTGTCTGACTATGGATTGGTGGAGTCCAAACTCTTTAGAGATGGTTTTATAACCTTTTCCAGCCTGATGAGCATCAACAACTCTTTTTCTGAGGTCCTCAGAAATCTGCCATGATACACTTCCACAAATATGTGTTATGAAGAGCAGACTTTGATAGATCCCAGTTCTTTAAATAAAACAGGGTGCCCACTCACACCTGATTGTCATCCCATTGATTGAAAACACCTGACTCTAATTTCACCTTCAAATTAACTGCTAATCCTAGAGGTTCACATACTTTTGCCACTCACTAATATGTAATATTGGATCATTTTCGTCAATAAATAAATGACCAAGTATAATATTTTTGTCTCATTTGTTTAACTGGGTTCTCTTTGTCTACTGTTAGGACTTGTGAGAAAATGTGATGCTTTTTTGGTCATATTTATGCAGAAATCTACAAAATTCTAAAAGATTCACAGACTTTCAAGCACCACTGTACAGTTCCACCAAGTCCCCATCCGAACTTCTTAAGTGTTTTAGAGCTTCAAATGAATTTGGAAGCTAAATACAACTGGATTTTTGTTTTAAAGCTCCACATTTAGCTGACAACAAATGAAATGCATTGATAGTAGGTCAAATCTACCATGCAACATCAAACCAATCCAGTTCAGATGGTGAAACTTACAGTTTAAGAAATTAAACCAGTTTCTTGTAAATTGTAACTCTTTCTATGCATGTAATGCGTATAAGTATGATTTGACAAAACCCCTTAGGGGCCATGCCCGAGCAAATCAAAACACCCCTCAAGCAACACACCAACCCACCCCCCGTGACCTCGCTATTTTTAAAACCCTGTTTACAGCCCCAATTAGCCGGCGCCCTTATGCAGAGTGACCTTCTCTTAACCTGTAGTTGAAGGTTAGTGGTCCTGTGGGTAACAACTGGGATTTGAAACGGGTAAACCCTCAGCAAGGCACTCAACGTGGCTCAACGGCAATTCGCTAGCCCCCATTCCAGTCCCAGTGGTGCCTGGTCGGGCATCGTGTAGGCACAATTGGTTGACACTGACCAAGTGGAGGCTGGAAGGGGGAATCATCGCTCTGCGCTACTACAGCGATCTTCACCTGGGCCTTTCAGGGTATATTCTTGCCTGCACCCTGTGACTTCCGGGATTCGGCTTCCGTGCAACCTTGACCAGTATAAGTGGGACAAAAATTATTATGGACGGGGTTCTTTTTGACCAACCATGTTGGTCATGAGAAAGGTCGTACGGAATGCCCTGCGATTAACTGGCGCCCTGTCTGTGGCGTGTATCCGCCTTGTGCCCAGTGTCTCTGGGTTAAACCTGCAGAACAGGATGAAGCAGATAAGATGGACTGATTTGAACTTTATGGCTCAAGTACATAAATACCTTCTCGTGGCGCTGACCCTGACACGCGTCCGCCGGGAGTTTGTTTGACGTTGCACAGGAAGGTTCTGGCTGCCTGATCTGTTTGGGTAATTCAGGTTTATTTTTACATTTGTACCTTCTTTAGTGAGGAATGCGTTCAGTTTTATGGTTGTCTGGTTTCTTTCAGAGGATGTGTGAGCGACTTTTATCTGCCAAGTCAAGACAAAGCGCATTCCTCAGGACGGGCGCGTGCGACTGCGTTGAAACAATGCCCTCCTAACCACCTTCCTGTCACGGGGCTTCCATGGTAGAGATAAAGCAAGACGACGTCGGTTTGAAGAAGCTCTTCGTCAGAAAAACGCAGAAAGTGACATAACTCCCTGTAAAAGCATGAAACAGAACGCGCACCCTTTACACTTCTTCATTCAGCGGCACATTCTTTTATATGACACATTTCACACCTGAGTTCCCATCGACTGTGCAAGATGTGCATGGATACAGTGTACAGCCAGAGTCTGTACATCTGAACGCTGAAAATCATATCCAAAAGCATGGGTGTTACTAAGGTAAGAGTCATCGCCCATCTAGGAATGCTTTCTATTAGATTTTGGAACGTGACAATGCATACATTTTCCACTGGTTCTTATTACCATTTGGGATAGCTTCTAATATTGCATAATTGCTTACCATTGCTGTGATTAAATATTAATTAAAATTCAATATTGTGAGTAAACATTTCTGTAGTAAGTCAATTGAGTCATGCTGTCTTTAGAACAAGAGGTGTCAATTTTCCTATTAAAACTACAGATGTCAGAGTGAAAAGCTAATATTAGTCTGACAGAAATGTGTAAATCGTTGCTTTCTGCCAACAAACTGTCACATGAATTTCTATATCAAATCTGACCTGCTGCCTGGTGCAGTGCTAGCGTCCAGTGGTTCTCCGCATTCATTCAGAAGAAATTTAAAAAATATCACACTGTGCTTTCCCTGATAGCAAATACAGTGGTGCTTGAAAGTTTGTGAACCATTTAGAATTTTGTAGATTTCTGCATAAATATGACCTAAAACATCACAGGATTTTCCTAAAAGTAGTCCTAAAAGTAGATAAAGAGAACCCAGTTAAACAAATGAGACAAAAATATTATACTTGGTCATTTATTTATAGAGGAAAATGATCCAATATTACATATCAGTGAGTGGCAAGAGTATGTGACCCTTTGCTTTCAGTATCTGCTGTGACCCCCCTGTCCAGCAATAACTGCAACTAAATGTTTCCTGTAGCTGTTGATCAGTCCTGCACACCGGCTTGGAGGAATTTTAGCCCATTCCTCTGTACAGAACAGCTTCAGCTCTGGGATGTTGGTGGGTTTCCTCACATTAGCTGCTCGCTTCAGGTCCTTCCACAACATTTCTTTTGGTTTAAGGTCAGGACTTTGACTTGGCCATTCCAAAACATGAACTTTATTCTTCTGTAACCATTCTTTGGTAGAACGGCTTGTGTACTTAGGGTCGTTGTCTTGCTGCATGACCCACCTTCTCTGGAGATTCAGTTCATGGACAGATGTCCTGATATTTTCCTTTATAATTCTCTGATATGATTCAGAATTCATTGTTCCATCAGTGATGGCAAGTCGTCCTGCCCAGATGCAGCAAAACAGGCCCAAACCATGATACTACCACCACCATGTTTCACAGATGGGATAAGGTTCTTATACTGGAATGCAGTGTTTTCCTTTCTCCAAACATAACGCTTTTCTTTTAAACCAAAAAGTTCTATTTTGGTCTCATCCATCCACAAAACATTCTTCCCAATAGCCTTCTGGCTCGTCCACGTGATCTTTAGCAAACTGCAGACGAGCAGCCATGTTCTTTTTGGAGAGCAGTGGCTTTCTCCTTGCAGCCCTGCTATGCACACCATTTGTTGTTCAGTGTTCTTTCTGATGGTGGACTCATGAACATTAACATTAGCCAATGTGAGAGAGGCCTTCAGTTGCTTAGAAGTTTATCCTGGGGTCCCTTTGTGACCTCACCAACTATTACACGCCTTGCTCTTGGAGTGATCTTTTGTTGGTCGGCCACTCCTGGGGGAGGGTAAACAATGGTCTTGAATTTCCTCCATTTGTACACAATCTGTCTGACTGTGGATTGGTGGAGTCCAAACTCTTTAGAGATGGTTTTGTAACCTTTTCCAGCCTGATGAGCATCAACAACTCTTTTTCTGAGGTTCTCCGAAAGTTCCTTTGTTCGTGCCATGATACACTTCCACAAACATGTTGTGAAGAGCAGACTTTGATAGATCCCTGTTCTTTAAATAAAACAGGGTGCCCACTCACATCTGATTGTCATCCCATTGATTTAAAAACACCTTCAAATTAACTACTAATCCTACAGGTTCACATACTTTTGCCACTCACTAATATGTAATATTGGATGATTTTCCTTTGTAAATAAATGACCAAGTATAATATTTTTGTATCATTTGTTCTTAGGACTCGTGTGAAAATCTGATGTTTTAGCCCATATTTAATTTTAGAAAATTCTAAAGGGCTCACAAACTTTCAATCACCACAGTAAGTGATGGCTCAGTTCTGGGCTTGCCATTTTCATCAGCCCACATAGGGCCATGGAATGACGACGATGACTTCTACCGGATCTGGTTGCCAGTACACAGCCAGATCTGCACCTGTCAGGCCACATTTGGCCCAAAATGCAAATGATGCACAAATCCTGCAGCTGGCATGAGCTGGGCCAAATTTGGCCCATAATGCACTTGCCTTTGCCATAATTCACCCATAAGTGCCTAATCTGAGCCAAGTTTAGCCCAGACGTGTTTGCTTATCTGGGTTAGCATCCTTTTTTTGAACAAGCCCATAGATTTTACTCTCCACAAAAAGTGGATTTCGTATCCCAGGATTCTTTGCCAGACTGAACATATAGAAACGTACAATGCAAACTTTTCTACTGAATAAAATACTTAAAATACTTAAAAATGCATACAGGTATGTGCCGTCATTAGCTTTAACAACTGAGGTCTTAAGAATTAGAATAAATTAAAAGGGGGGGAAAAAATCTGTCTTTTAACTCCTGATGTTTTGAAGGACCCAACAGTGGCAACTTGGCAGAGGTGGGATTGGACCCTGGACCTTCTGGTCCAGAGTCCAGTACCTTAACCACTAGGCTACCACAGTCCCATTAGTTGGTCTGTTGCACCACTGTTGCTCTGATCTCTCAAAAAAGCAGGAATTGCAGGTGTTTATCGGCACATTACAGCCACATAGAGCTCAGGGGGTACGAACCAGGCATATCGCCACAGCATCGCGCTAATGCTGGAACTATTTCAGATTTTACTATCGCAGTATACTGCCGCGTCGTCGCACTCCATGTACACGCAACAACAGGGGGTTCCTTTCAGATCTGGGATAAAAGAGAGCGAACGGTTCCTCATAATCTGTCTTTCTTTTGCACGGATAAAAAGCGAGGGAAACCTCAACAGGTTACAGCAGCATTGTCATCTCTCGACTTCACTCATGTTGTCGGAATTCAGTCCCCTGTGTGGTACTGTTTGTCAGTGCCTGTGTGTTTGTGTCATCTGCTTTTCAGAAAGCTGACTGTTAGTGTGTGTGTGTGTGTGTGTGTGTGTGTGTGTGTGTGTGAGAGAGAGAGAGAGAGAACTTTGTCTGAATACCCATCCATTAGAGAACAGCAGGTGAGATAAGGCTGTGTTAGAGTGCCATGTGCCTGTGTGTGTGTGTGTGTGTGTGTGTGTGTGTGTGTGTGTGTGTGTGTGTGTGTGTGTGTCTTTACATTCCTGTGAGCACTGAGCCATACAAACAGACAGATAAGAGTCAGTTTATGGGCAGCTCGCCTTTAGAAGTGTCTGTTTACAAAAATGCAGCATTTTTTCATTGCAGCACTGCTCAGTTCACACTCGACGATCTCAAAATCCACTGTCTGGATCCATCTATGAAATACAAGTACGATGGAAACTCAATGCAGAGAAAGTTTAGAGGGATTTGAAAATGTTCGGATTAAATATTTAGAGGAACAGAATGGATGGTAGGAGGGACGGAAGGTAATCACAATATAATGAGTTATTTATTCCTGCCTGTTTTAAACCTCTAGTCAGGGCCCTGGTGAGAAGTGGGTGGGTGAAATGATTGTCTGGAGGCTATCCTGGAATCCACAGGGTCGCCATCGCAGCACTCACAAAGTACGCTCTGAAAACGTTTTGGTTTTGTGCTAAATCAAATCATTAAAGTGCTCTCTTTTTGTTTAAATGTGGGACAAATGTTGGTCAAATGTGTATCTTGGCACAAGTCGTTGAACATTTTGAAAAACACCAGCAGAAAAGTTCACAGAAAAAAATTCTTTCAGTCCTTTTTTTCCCCAAGTGGGGTGAAGCTAAAGAAAGAAAGAACAGCGGGTATTGCAGTCGCCTCCCAGCTCCAGTGTCCCCGGTTCGATCCTGACCCTGGACTCTCTGCCTGCCTGGAGTTTGTGTCAGGATGAGTTTATGATGTTTGCAGCCCTCGAACTGAAGTGTTACCTTGGAGTGAAACTAGTCATGAGAGTCTTAAAGTCACATTTTTCCATTTTAAAAATACTTATTTATGCTCACATCCAATATTCAAGTTTGCACAAGATTAATATACTGTTTATTTTACATCCTCATACTCTTGAACACCAGGTCTGCAGCGATGACTTAGTGGCACGTGCCAAATTAATGTCCACATGAATGCCCGGACCCATGGTTTCCCAGCAGAACATTACCCAGAACATCAGTGAGACTAATCAAACCAATTGACCATTCCATTCAAATCCCAGAATCCCAGTCATCATGGTAATCTTTTTCCAGCACATTCCAACAACATTCAAGTAAAAAAAGGCAGAAGTTCTGAAAATTAATATAAAATGAAAAACTACAATAACAAGGTTGGAAAAGTGATCGGTTCCCTGATTTAACATTTCACAGAGCCACCTTTTACTTTTACTTTACAGCCATCAGTCTGTTTGGATATGGCTCTAAAAGCATTGCACACCTAGATTGGAAAATAGTTGCTATTTCCTCAATTCCATGCAGGATTGTTCAAGTTCAGTCAACTTTCATGGTGAGTGACAACGGACTGCTCTTTTCAAGTCCATCCACAGATTTTCTCTCAGATTTAGGTCAGGGCTCTGACTTTGCCACTCAATAACAATCCCTTTCCCATCCTTAAGCCACTATGTTCTTTTTTTGGCAGTGTGTTTAGGGTCATTGTCATGCTGGAAGGTGAACCATCTGCCCATCTTCAGCTGTCTAACACAGGGCAGCAGGTTTGCCTCAAGAATTTAGGTGTACATGGCAGCATCCATTTGCCCTTCAATCCTGTCCAGTCCCCGCCAAAGAAAAACACAGTAGGTATGATGAATTTGGGGTTGTGTGCTGAGCACATTTGGATTTCTTCCCAAAACATTCACTCTTAGTCTCACTTAACCATAAAATCTTTTGGCATATGGCCTCAGAAGTGCAAACATGAACTTATTTATAACAGGCTTCTTTCTTGCCAGCCTGCCATAGAGGTCAGGATTGTGTAAAGCTTGTGAGATTGTTGTCACAAGCACAGACTGACCAAGCTCAGCCATAAAAACTTGTAAGTCATCCGTTTACATTTCTGTCATTTAGCAGACACCCTTCCCCAGAGTGACTTACAATTGAGGGTCTTGCTCAAGGACCCAACAGTGGCAGCTTGATGGTGGGATTTGAACCCTGGACCTTCTGGTAGTGAATCCAGTATCTTATCACTAGGCTAGTCCATTCAAAGCTGCCACTGAATTTTTGGTAGATTCTCTGATCAATATCCAATATCCTCCTGACTCGGTTATCCAGTTTGGAGGGACAGCTCAATTTAGGCAAGGTGTCGGTTACCATGTTACATTGCACTACTCATATTGGAACCCAGTTGGCCTCAGTTGACTGGTGTGTGGTATGAAACGTGATTGGTTGTACCTGAGATGGTTTATAGTGGTTACTCAAAATATATATACAGTATATATATACAGAAGGGGGACAGGGTGAAAAGGCTAAAATATGCTAATTAATCTTGGAATGAACATCAGTGGAAAACACTTTAATGGAGTGACGAATCCGAGTTTGAAAATCTTGGGTATATATGGTCATTGTAGCATTGCTAAACCTACAGATCTAATGGTGGCCTAAGACTTTTGCACAGTACTGTACCTCTATGAAATTAGCACCAAAGAGATATTTAATCAGAGTCTAAATATTAAGCATTTAAGGCAGGACTGGAATTAGACGTTCATTTACATAAATATGAAAGAATTTGAAGAGCTACAGTGAGTCTATTCAATTAGATTGGTTCGTCCTAGCTAATTAATTAAAAACATGTTCCGTTTCTTGATCAAACATGATGGTATTGTCTTTCTAACCTCGCTCACTCTCTAATTAACCAGCCATGAGACACACCATGTAAGTTGTCAGAGGATAAAATAATGAGGGTTGAATGTGACAGGTGCTTCCACTCTCGAACGTTAGTTATGTGTTTGCCGGAGCTCCTCAAACAGTGGTGTGCTATGCAAAGTCTCTTAGCCTGTAGCTTCTATCTGTGTTTGCATCTGCGCAAGCCATCCATTCGTCTTTCAGTGTGTCGGCTGGCCAGAGAGCTTTGGTGTTTGCCGAAGTCTATCAGAGCTGCGATCTCTGCTTTAAATCCTCACTGCGTGTTTATGTTCTCTCCTCCTCTTTCACATCCTTCTTTCTTTCTCCACCGCTCCATCTCCATCCACTTCCTCTATCCATCTTTCTCCGTCTGCACATCCAGCTCATCAATCTCGCGCCCTGTCCTCCTTCTCTCCAGCTGCACACACTGTCTCTTCTTCATCCTTCTGTTTTTTTTCCCCCCCGTGTACAACACACGCTCTCTTTATTTCTCGCCTGGAGAGCGGCGTTAATGAAAGGGTGACTCCGAGTTCATAAAGGGAGAAGAAGATGTTCTCCACTTCCCCTTCCCTCCTCCCTTCTCGCTCCTCTGATACATTCCTGATTTAGCCCGGGGCATCGGCAGGCCTCTGGAACTCCTCACAATGCCAGAAAGCTACAGGGGTCAGAGGTACAGATGCACACCTGTAGCACAGACACAATGCCTCTATACACACGTGTGTAGTCTCTTTGTATTGCGTTCCATTATGTGCTGACCTATTTGCAGACTGATCGTTAGGGATTAAGCAGTGGTCATTAGGGGCGGTCATGACCTGGTGCTACTTTGGAAGGAATCATGAAGGGAGTCTCCAAAAAAAAAAAAACCCTTAGACATTGATTCACTTCTGTATGGGTTTGCATTAAACACCTTGCAATCAGGTGCTATTGGTTTCAGAATCCATTTCCATTTGTATTTAGATACAGATCCTGTTTAGCCAGCCATGGATGTGATGTACAGAAAAAAAAAATTGGGAATCCAAGTGGTGGGATTGTAAACTTAAAATGTATTGCAGTAAAGAATACAGAATACTTGGTCTTCAATGTGGTAGGTGAGCGGTTAAGGTACTGGACTATGGGTCAGAAGGACGAGGGTTCATATCCCACCTCTGCCAAGCTGCCACTGATGAGTCCTTGAGCAAGACCCTTAACCCTCAAATGATGGATTGTAAGTCGCTCTGGATAAGGGAGTCTGCTAAATGATGATATGTAAATATTGTGTTAGATTACGCAAAGTGAGGAAGTATTTGGATTACTTCAGCATTATTATTGTACAGCACAGTGCAAAAGTCTTAGGCCACCGTCCAATTAGTTGTTTTAGCAATGGTATAACAACCAGATATAATTCTTTAAAAGTTTCTTTATTAAGATACAACCAGAAAATGTTTGCACAAAATAAAAAAACACCATTTTTAAAACAAAATGACTTCTACAGGCAAAAGTCAGTATTTAGTGTTTCCTCCCTTGGCATCAAGTACTGTATATCTTGAACGCCAACTAATCATCTGAGGTACTGTATTATACCAGGCTTCTTTCAGACTTTTTCTTTAGGCTTAGGCTGCCTTTTATTTCTTTCTCTGTCTAGGAGATCCCATAGTGCCTCTATAATATTCAGGTCTGGACCCTGTATTTTCTGGTTGTATTCTAATAAAGAAACTGAGCAATAATTATATATGGTCAGTATAGCATTGCTAAAACAACAGATCTAATGGTGGCCTAAGACTTTTGCACAGTACTGCATGAAACAGTGTGAATGACCATAGTGTTCACATAATGCTGATACCTAAAGTAGACTGAATCCAGGAGTCAGTCTGAATATATATGTATATTAACACTTGCTGTAGAGATGCATGTTATAGGTATGTGTAAACACAAAAGCATGTGATGTTTTGTCTTGCAAAAGGACAAAGACACATTTTTTTCCTCCACCTTTCATTTTCCACAGAGTGGAAAGAAACAATCTGACAAAAAACAGTACACATAATGCTGGTTGTACAGCTGGCAGTTTGTTTGTTAGCTAGACCTGCTTAACAAGCTAGCTACTATGCAGGCAGTGCTAACAGGCTAATCTGCAGTCAGCTAGCAATTTAGCTAAGTAGGTAGCTTGCTAGGTAGGCAGTTTGACCAGCAGATTTAGTCAGATAAAGAGATTAAACTGCTCACTAACACTGTTTTGCCATCTATGATTGTGAAAGGAGCCTTGATTTTCCAGGACATGAATGATTTCTTGCGCTGGCTGTGTGTTAGCTCCATCTTCTCATGGTGTGTGTACAGGTAGGCTTTGTCATGTTCATAGCATACTATGGTGCAGATATGCATTTGTGCTGTGTTTTAAAATAGCAGCTTGTGGGAAATTAGTGATTTTAAATTTCAGAGTGAATAATGCAGACTTAAAATAGTAATTCCTTTAAGTAGTCTTTGGATTTCTAAGAATGTAATTGTGTTCACATCACCACCTATTTAAACTGCATCTGTAAATAAATAGTTACTTATACAGTGGTACCTCAGAACTCGTTGAATTCGGTTCACTACATGTTTTGACTAGAAAAATGTATCTAGGTTCTCGTCATTTACTCGGTGCACATGCTTAAACTTGTATGAGTCGAGCCGAGCAACTCGTTTCAGCCCCAACTCGATTCTTGATTCTCAGTTCACGATTCATGATTCAGTACACAGTGATTCAGCTTTTGCTCAGTGAAGATCTCCGCTGTGTTTATTGTGGTGTATTTTTTTTTTTTACATCTGAATCCTCCAGAACACAGGCTGCAGTTAGCATTAGGAGCTATACTAGCGCCCTGAGTTCACCATAATATACCATTATACCATTTCTGCATAAATATGACCTAAAACATCATCAGATTTTCACACAAGTCCTGAAAGTAGATACAGAGAACCCAGTTTAACAAATGAGACAAAAATAGTATACTTGGTCATTTATTTAGAAAGGAAAATGATCCAATATTACATATTAGTGAGTGGCAAAAGTATGTGAACCTGTAGGATTAGCAGTTAATTTGAAGCTGAAATTGGAGTCAGGTGTTTTCAATCAATGGGATGCCAATCAGGAGTGAGTGGGCACCCTGTTTTATTTAAAGAACAGGGATCTGTCAAAGTCTGCTCTTCACAACATGTTTGTGGAAGTGTATCATGGCACGAACAAAGGAGATTTCTGAGGACATCAGAAAAAGAGTTGTTGATGCTCATTAGCCTGGAAAAGCTCACAAAACCATCTCTAAAGAGTTTGGACTCCACCAATCCACAGTCAGACAGATTGTGTACAAATGGAGGAAATTCAAGACCATTGTTACCCTCTCCAGGAGTGTTCGACCAACAAAGATCCCTCCAAGAGCAAGGCGTGTAATAGTTGGTGAGGTCACAAAGGACTCCAGGGTAACTTCTAAGCAACTGAAGGGGTCTCTCACATTGGCTAATGTTAATGTTCATGAGTCCACCATCAGAAGAAGGGGGGGGATACTGAAAGCAAAGGTTCACATACTTTTGCCACTCACTAATATCTAATATTGGATCATTTTCCTCAATAAATAAATGACCAAGTATAATATTTTTGGCTCACTTGTTTAACTGGGTTCTCTTCATCTACTTTTAGGACTTGTGTGAAAATCTGATGATGTTTTAGGTCATATTTATGCAGAAATCTAGAAAATTCTAAAGGGTTCACAAACTTTCAAGCACCACTGTACGTGAGATTTTTCAACACTTTATTATAAAATAAGCCTTGTGTTAATGATTTTGGCCAACTGTAGGTTAATATAAGTGTTCAAACTCATCAGTTCGTGATACATTTAACTTATGATGGATTTGTAGAATATATCTCCATCAGGGAGCACCTGTACAGTTCAACTCCATTAATGCATATAATGCCTTATACAGTGTGTTTTTTTGGGGAGTCTGGAATGAATTAATTCAATTTATTCCTTATGTCATGCATTAGCTTGGAACTTGTCATTTTGGTACTTCACAAACCTTCTGGAAGGAATTATCGATGAGAACTGAGGTACCACTGTATTCTAATTACGTAATGCTATTACACATACTCCATTACTTCGCAACACTGCAAACCAGTTTAGAGTATAACTAAGGTGTTGAACTTGTTGACGTCTCTGGAACTCTACTAGAGCGATGGCACAGCATTCTTTAATACATTCCCCATTGATGTTTTGATGATGAGTCTGAAAAACTATTTCTAAAATCCTGTTTGGATTGCATTAGCTCATGGTTTCTGTACATTACACATTGTTTACACGTCTCGTCAGTGGTCAAACCAGACTGTAATAAAAGTCCTGCAGGACTAGCAAGTTTCTTGTGTGTTGTATTCCGTTTGAACCCAGAGTCTCGTGCTGTCTTAGAACTTGAAATTCACCTTTTCACTCAGAACTTATGCAAAGACTGAGACAGAGCCAAGAAAAACTCTTTTTATCGTTCCATTCCTTTATTACTATGTTTGCTGTTTTATCTACAACTCCTCCTAACTGGGCTTTAGCTGGATGGTGTTCTTGGGCTGTAGGCTGTTTGTGCTAGCATGAGGCATACAAAGAGCTTCTGTAGGTTGCACTGAATAAGGGTCACCTGCGTTGCGTAAATGCTTAAAACGTTTGTATCACGCATAACTGACTGATTCAACTGGTCACTATTTGCAGAAAATTCAAACTATATATTGTTGTTGCCTGATCAGGATCATGGGGACTCTGAGAACACAGGGAGCAAGCCATGGATGGGATGCCAGTTCATTTCAGGGAGTAAATATTGTGCATAGCTAAATATAAAGTAATGCTTTACAGCTGTAGCTACCTTTAAAATCCCCTTTCAATCAGCCGGCAGTATCTCAGTTATATCTCGATCGTATTTCTCCCCCTCTCATTGCTCTCCAGGTGATGAGAAAATAAAGTTCTCAACATCCAATAAAAGGAAGTGCTGAGATTCTTCTGAAACCTCCATTTTTAGATTCAGGGGTGCTAGAAGACCTACGGCGAGACTGTTTTTGCCAACGCGTTACAGCATCTGCCTATGAAATCACACATGTGCATTCAGTTCTGGACTAAAAGATGGCAGGAGGTAATTCTGTTTGGAATTGTGTCAGGGGAGGAGAGCAAAAAGACAAGCGTAGCAGATCCGAACAGAAATAAAATCATTGCATACAGTAGCTTCTGTAAATGAGAAACTTACCCCAGGACTAAATGGAAATTTGGTCCCGTCCAGATAGGGTTTAAGGTTTCCAAAATGTCCCACGTTAGATTATTAGTTAGTCTAAGACGCAAAGACAGTGTTTAAATTCAGGACTGTGAAGCATTAATGAAGCTACTACGTATACAGTAAATAATAAATTATTCATTAATAAACTGCAAAGCTGCAGCGTTAGCCAAGTCACTGTGGGACTGTGGTGGCCTAGTGGTTAAGGTGCAGGACTATGGACCAGAAGGTCCAGGGTTCAAATCCCACCTCAGCCAAGCTGCCACTGTTGGCTCCTTGAGCAAGGCCCTTAACCCACAATTGCTTGGATTGTAAGACTGTATCAATTGTAAGTCGCTCTGGATAAGGGCGTCTGCTAAATGCTGTAAATGTAAATGTAAGTCAGGCATCTTATAAGAAAAATTGCTATTTTTAGACTAAAACAAGCAACACACACTTACACCTACTTTAATAGTGTGAAAAAGGTGCATTAGGGAGAGCAAAAAGAAAGTGTGCTGTATAGACTCGATTATATTACAGTATCTTAGCACTTCATTTTCACTTTGACATTTAATACAGTCCCTAAACTGTGAAACCCTGCTTAATTTGACCTAAACTGAGGCCGCTTTGACTTTCTCACCCTTAATGCACGACGCAGCGTGTCTGAGGGGCATTTTTAGCTCATGCCTCACTGCAATAAACACTCTTTAACCTGTTTACACAACACTAAGCAGTGCATAATGCTGCCTCCACCCAGAGATCAGTTAAACCCATAAATCGCATGTGAGGCTCTGCGCCTGAAACCGAGTGCATGCTTTTCACTTAACGTGACCTCAAGTCGGCTCATAATCCCCTGCGCACCTCTGTGGCCTAATCACTAACCTCACTAAAACCTGAGTCACCCTTAACCCCAGCTCACCAGCTCTGAGATTTTTCTCCACTTTATCACAGGGTCGTGTTCATAAATCAGCCAGGTAAAGGAAGGAATTGTGTAATGAGATATTGCAGGGCGTTTACATCTACGGCTGGGGGGACATAATTGTAAAGTAAATCAGTCACTTTTGAATAGTTACTTTAGGATAGGATTAGGTCTGGGTGAAAAAAAAAGGGTTTAGGTGCTTTAGGTTGTTTTTCTTTCACAGGCAGCTGAAGGAGATATTAACACCTCTTACTTTTTGTACTTAATAGTCGAGTCAGATGTATTTCTATAGCACTTTCTACAATGGAGCATTGTCTCAAAGCAGCTTTTTCAATTTTCTATTTCCTTCTATTATCTAAGGGAGTAGCAAGGAAAAACTTCCTAAACGTGATAAGGAAGAAACCTTGGGAGGAACAAGACTCAAAAAGGGACCAAACCTTATCATGCAGCTTAGATTATACTGTATCTGTAAGAATTAAAGTTATGTAATTAATTTAAATGAGCAGAAGCTCAATGAATATTAACAGAGAGAACATATTCAAAATATTATAATTAAACGAAATGTAGGCTAATAAATTAGAGATAGTGTAACATTAAGAAGAGCATAATTATATAGAGAATGCAAAACAGCATATAAGACAATAATGTAAATGAATAAAATATTGAAATAACCTAAGCATATGCATATTGGCATTATTTTGTCCGGTACATAAAGGCACTGTAGGATTGCAGGTCCTCAGCGGGAACGTTTTGATGGCATGTCATGTCAGTCAACCAGGACGATGGAGTTGATTGATTGAGAATAAATACAGCCCAACCAATACAGCAGGGACCGACTTATTCCATTTTTATAAATAGAATTTGTTTTGCTAGTTCTCCGTTCCTGTTGCTGAATCCTTTAAAATGAATAGTTTACCAACTGCAGTCAGCAGCAATTATGAGACCTTCTAGACTCACCGTACCTAAACCTTGAAGGAAAGTTGCCACATCACCAATTTACAATCTATCAATGGTAGTGTTTAAGACATGGCGAATGATCAAGGAAGCCTTTTTACAGCCTAAATTCAGTCATTCATTCATTTTCTGTATCAGCTTAATCCAAATTCAGAGTCACAGAGGGCTGGGGAATAACCATCAGCACAGGGCATAGGGTGGGATCTTATGCTGAATAGGGTGCCAGGCCATTGCAGGGCACATACACTCTCACTCATTCACACTAGGACACTTTAGAGGCGCTGCATCTCTTTGGAATGTGGGAGGAAAGCGGAGAACCCATATGAAACTCATAAAGACATGGTGACAGGCGGCGGTCAGGCCGGAACACCACCCACTGCTAAAATTATTTTTTACAAATCTATTTTTTCCACGTTTTAACCCCACTTTGTCCTTGTCAGTGTTGCAGGGGGGTCTGGAGCAGAACTTAAAGTGCAAACATGCCCTAAATGGGATGCCAGTCCATCAGAGGGGTCCCAAAACCGGCATCTCCTCCCTCAGTTACAGCCAATTGTGTGCCAGAGGCACCACCAGGACTCTAACCCAGGTCACTGTGGTGGTGGGTAAGCAAATTGCCACTGCACCAAACAAGCACCAGAGTTTTTACTTTATTGCTTTCTTTTGTAAGGGAACTCATTGTTATTTGCCATCATTTCCTAAATGTTTTCAGTAAAGTTCAGCGTATTATTCATGGACTCTCATGACTCTGCTGACACGAGTGTTTTTCGTTATTATCCTGTCAGCGCTGCTCTTAGGTGGTCATAATTGGTGGTCCTTGCTCCAGTCGCTCACAAATCATTACAATTTTGCCTCTGAATAGTTTCAAATCTCTAGAGCAGCTAGTTATATGACCATTATTTGAGAGCCTGTAGCCTGGATTCTGCACGTTTGAATGGTTTCTCTCTTGTAATTCCCTTAAGTTCAGTTTCTTTATGTAAGAGTTTTATGAGAAGTTGTCACAAAGCAGTGTAGTTTAGACCCCAAATGAGCAGCCAGAGGCAACGATGGAAAAGCATGAGAAAGACTTTTTGGTGGACCTGGCTCTCACCCCTGAAGGGTGTGTTAATGAGCGAAGGGTGTGGAACAATCTCAGTCATTAGTTATCTGCCATGATCCTGAAACTGAGACAGTTCCACAGCTTTGCTCAAATTGAGCTAATGCAAGTCTGTTGCCTCCAGCTTGATATCAGGCAATCTGCAAGTTATAGCTTGAAGTTCAGGAGTTTGAATTATCTATGAAAATCAAAACAGATAAAAGGATGACTAAACCAGAATGTTTTCTGATGCTAGATTCACATTTTGGCAGCAGGTAGAAAAGGTCTGCGTTTCCAAAATTTGACCTGTGCATTATACAAAACTGGTATTGCTGAATGTCTAGTACTGGTATTGCCATGTAGCTTCCAATACAAATCCAAGCTTCAGACTGACTTATCATAGCCAATTCAACAAAAGCCTTCCATTTTAATAAATCATCCAATTCCAAGCCTGACAAGACTTGAGCCCCATCCAGAAGGGCTCAGTGTACCATGAGATAATGTGTTACAGGAGCTACTCTGATTTTCTGCTAAGGTCTGGCATGTCTTTCCAAGAAAATTAGCTTATGTTTTTTCTACTAAACTCAGTGGTGTTCTAATAATTGCCATGTCAGGATGCACATGCATGAGCTTACTGCTCATGGCACCCTGTGTTGTGGAAGGTTTTGACCAGTACAAGATGAATGCACCATTTAAATCAGAACATTCTGTGCCAGAGAAACCCAGAACAACCCAC
The DNA here is from genome assembly GCA_025084515.1 of Ancistrus triradiatus. Classification (NCBI taxonomy): domain Eukaryota; kingdom Metazoa; phylum Chordata; class Actinopteri; order Siluriformes; family Loricariidae; genus Ancistrus; species Ancistrus triradiatus. Next base: position 271,232 of record JAJAGP010000484.1, on the reverse strand, counting down.
TAAACTCACCCGCCAAGAATGTCAGATGCATACACCTCCCTGCCCTCCAAATACACCAATCCTATCAGGGATCAAGTAGCCTTGTAAATGCCTACTTGTACCTACCAAGAACTCAAGGTGAAGTCAGTATAATCTTTCAAAAAGTGGGTTTGGAAGAGCAAAACTTAAAGGAACAAAAAAGGTCTAACCAGAATGAGACCAAGCTCAGGAATGATCCAGGACAGTGAAAGCTTAAGTACAAAAGGCTTTATTGAATGCAAGTGCATAAAAACTCATTTCTCTGCTGCTTTTTTGCCTTTCTTCCCTGTGGCTTTGGGAGCTGCAGTGCCATTTTGCTCTCCATTCTCTGCCCGAGCTGCCTTCTTTCCCTTCTTCGGTGCAGTTGCTTCCACAGTCTCGTCCCCTTCTGCTTTCTGAGAGTCTTTTTTGCCTTTCTTTGCTGCAGTTGCCCCAGCACCATCATTAGTGCCTTCCTCCTTCTGAGCCACTTTCTTCCCCCTGTTGGAGGACTTCCCAGAATCCTCACCGTCACTCTTGGATTCTTTGCCAGTTTTTTTGTTGGCCTTTGGTTTGTCAGTTTTAGCAGAGATCTTGGATTTGGGCTTCTTAGCTGGCACAACCTTGGAAGCAGAGGCATCCTTCTTGGCTTTTCGTTTGTCACCCTGAGAGGAAAGAATAAATCCAAGCTTTAAAAATTGGTTTACAGATGCCCTTTACAACAGGGCAAAAGGGCATACAATGAAATCAATATTGAGCTTTTAAATGCCCTCACCTCTGTAGCAGACCTTCCCTTTGCAGGTTTTTCCTCTGCATCCCCTTGAATATAAAAGATCAAGCCAATTCAGTCATTCAATTCTGGAACCAAACCTCAGCTAAAATTTGTTCTAGCACACCTGGCTTAGCTTTGGCTCCTTTATCCTCACCAACATTTGGGTTAGTGTTTTCCTTGGATTCTTTGCTCTTCTTAGCTGCCTTGGGGTCTTTGGTTGGCTTTCTAACTGCAAGCTGGAGAGAAATTCAAAGACAACCAACCAAAGTCACCAGCTTTCATGTAGAGACTCAGCCTAGTATGGCCTACATGTCACACTGGCCTACAAAACATTAACCTGATCACACTATAGCCCATTTAAACCACTTACACGGAAGCGACCTTGAACCCCTTTCGTCATGGCGGAGTTAGGTGGCTTCACAAAGATGCTGGACTCGAGGCCCTTAACAAGGGCTTTATTCACCATTGATTTGAGCCTCGTCGGGTCCACAGTTGTGTATTTCTCCATGATGAAGTTACGAATGGCATAAACAGAGACACCCTTCCTTTGGTCGAGTGCTTTCAGGGCCTCCTTCACCATTGCCATTGTGCTTGGGTGAGATGGCCCCTTCCTCACAGGTTTAGGTGCCTCAGAAGCAGCCCCATCTATTTGGAAACCAAAGATGCAGCAGATTAAGCTTCTACTTTTTCTTTGTGTCATTCACCAGTAAACAGCCTTTTTGAAAGGCAAGATGGCATGGACTAGAGAAGTCTGAATTTTCTTATTCCCCATTCACCAATTAGTCTGCCCTATATAGAAAAGCATAAAGCACTACCAAGGGAGACTGCAAAGAAACTGACAGCACAAGCTCAGAGACAGGTAGTCAAGCACCACATCACTGCTATTCACATGCGACTGTCCTGTAAATGCACTTCTAGCATACATTAAGGTTTTAGCCTACCTAAATATCACATTATCCTGCTACAGCATTTAGGCTTATGCCAGGGTTGCATAATCAGTTTCTCTTTATACATTAAAGAGCCTGGCTAAAGCAAGCAAACAAACCTATGAAACATCCTATTACAAGTTCTGTTCTGTGCTTAATTCCATATAGCCCAAGCCAGGCCAGTTTAACAGTAGAAAAATTCTATGAAAGTTGAGCCCTAGCTAAGCTAATTGACAGAGAGCCACTGCCATAATAAACATTGTTTATTCAACACCCAACTATAAGAAGTTGCTCAATTAAATTGAAACAAGGGAATTAATCTAACACAAAGCTCTAGTTGGAGCCTTTTAAAATTCAGGCTACAGAGCATCACAAACCTGCTTTTGTGTCTTCCTTCAGAGGCTTCTCAGGCATTTTCCTGGGAGAAGTGTGAGTTTCAGCAGCTGTCTTTTTGGGAGGCATTTTAAAACAAGCAGCTCAACACTAAAACCAATAACTGAATAAACACTTAAAATCCTGCTGACATACCGAACAAACTACAACTGGCCATATTTATTATCAGACAAGTCCAGCTAATCACGTCACACACATGTTCCTCGTTTGCAATTAAACAACTTCCCTCCAATGAAAGCGAAACAATCAGGAAAACGAGGTGTAAAAGGAATGATGCAGCATTAGTTTACTTCAGTTGGAACTATGTGATTATAATTTAAATATGAATACAATTTTACAGAATTCAGAGACAGCTTTGTTTCTAAACCATGTTTATTGACTTGTTCTGTTAGAGATTTTACATTTTGTTTCCAAAGTTAAACAGTTTACCATTATTAATGTAAACACATATTCATGAGACACAACCTATGTCTGAATTCTTTCACTGCTCCCTACAATGCACAATTTGGTGTTGGCCATTTTGTAGTGCTGTCCAAGGTCAATTGAAATCCCTGGATAGTGCACTACGTTACCCAAAATTCACGGTAAATGTAGTGTACAACCTATGCACGCTAAATTTATGTTGATATCCCACAATGCATATAGCAATTCCATAACCCTAACCCTTGTTAGCCGATTTTTGGCTTTCTGTTAGCTCTATTAGCTCATGTTGTCATTTAGCAAATACTCTTTGTTAGCCTATCCCATGTTAGCCCTTAGCCCCTTGGCACCCTTTAATATGTGTTAGCTTTTAGCCTCTTGTTAACTTGAAGCACTATGTTAGCCCATAGCCTACTGTTAGGACTTGGCCTGTAGTTAGCCTTTAGCACATGTTAGCCCTTAGCACTCTGTTAACACTAAACCTCTTGTCAGTTTTTAGCCTTTTGTTAAGTCTTATCTTTTTAAGTGTTAGCCATTAGCACTTAGCTCCCAGTTATTCTTTAGCATTTTTTAGCCTCTCATTAGCCTTAACACTTGTTAGCTTTTAGCTCATGTTAGGTCTTAGCACTTGGTATTAATTTAGCGCCCTGTAAGCTCATGGCCTCTTGTTGGCCTCTCGTTAACCTTTAATCACTTCTTAGCCTTTAATTCCATTAGCCCTAAAATGATTGTGTAAAGCCCTGTGATGGTATCACTTGAGCATTTAAACAGCGCTGATGGTTTGTTTAAGGAACCACAAGTTTTTGTGATCTCTCAAGTAACTTACTAATGTCCTACATAAGGTTCTATATAGAACAGCCTAAATAGAAAATGAAGGAGTAACGGAACGAATTCAGACACAGCTAGAGAACCACTTTTCTAATTGTTTAATTGACTTCACTGTTTGGAATCGACTCCAACGCTCAGGAGTCGACTCTTAATTCTGAAAGAATAGAATCGGTGAACCGACTCATTACGTAGATTCACAGCACCGGTTTTCAAGCGCTCCTGTTAATTTTCTCTTTTTGGTTTGTAACACGAATTCAAGCTTATATAAACATACACTTGCTGGTGTACATGCTTCCAAAGATAAACTGCACACACTGGGTGAGTTATGTTAATTATTTTAATTATATTTTATAAACAGCCCTACAATTCCTCTTAATTGGGTATCCTAAACAGTAAACAGTGTTTCATGCAGTGTTCCGTTATCGTGTAATTTACTATTAATTATAAAATGATTAATTTAAATGCAGACTTTTTATGCTATGACAAGTCACAGTCATGATTTTTGTCTCTGGTGTAAGACCAGAACAGTGTTCACCAGAAAAATCCAAACTAGTATGTTAATAACAGTATTCCTTACATCCGGAAGTCACAGTAATCCGTACGCTAGACTCAGAATCGAAGGTAAATTGTGCTAAAGCTTAAAGTTAGTTTTTACTGCCCATAGATGGTATTTCATAGTCACTTTAGAGTAGAAGAATGAGGATTTTGTTAGTGTGGAGAATGCTGTGTGTGGAGCTTGGCATTTTCTCCACGTTTCCAAGTCAAAAACGTGGCACTCTTTAAACTTTGAAGATCAGCTTTACATTAGAAGAAATTCTGGTCAAGTACATGTGGAACAAAATGGCGCTCAGGCATTTACTCATAACCTAATTAGGTGTAATCACACATTTAGCTTCCCTGCAGCTTTAATAAATGAAATCTCAATGTTGCTCTGAGACCTTCTCATAAACACCTACAGATTTGTTGATCTTGGTGAGAGACTACACCCCCGTCTCAGGAAATAGGGTCAAGCTGTTGATTTTCTGCACCGCAAAAATGCATTTGTGTAATTCATTCCAAATTTATAAATCTGTGCTGCACCAGAATGCTTTTGTGCTTCGAGGTTTACAATACAGTAGAGCGAGTGTCATTCTGAACTTAAGCAGATGAGCAGAAATGAGGTCGCCGACCTTCACTGAGAAATCTAAATGAGAGAAAAATGGATCCAGATTTGTTTGATTCAATTTTGTTCGTCGGTTATGTATGAGCACGCTCGCTCCAGGAAGTGCCGATCTTATCTTAAACACAAACTTAATCCTGTACGAAAAAAAACAGTTCCCTCAGGTATGAGAAGAAGATCCTGCTGTTTTAAATGGTCCACTTTGGACCTGTCCCAAACCACGCACCCTATTCACGATATAGTGCACATCAACACCATGATCAGTCCTCTCTGGACATGTCCCAAACCACACATCCCATTCACTAGCATCATCAGTTCACTTTGGACCTGACCAAAATCAGACACCCTATTCGCTATATAGTGTACATCAGCGCCATCATCACTTCACTCTGGACCTGTCCCAAACCACACCCTATTCACTACATAGTGCACGTCAACGCCATCATCGGTTAACTTTGGACCTGTCCCAAACCACACCCTATTCACTACATAGTGCACGTCAACGCCATCATCAGTTCACTTTGGACACATCATCTTCAGTTCATTTTGGGCCTGTCCCAAACCACACCCTATTCGCTATATAGTGCACATCAACGCCATCATCAGTTCACTTTGGACCTGTCCCAAACCACACACCCTATTCGCTATAAAGTGCACATCAAGACCATCATCAGTTCACTTTGGATCTGTCCCAAGCCACACACCATATTCACTATATAGTGCACATCAACGCCATCATCAGTTCACTTTGGATCTGTCCCAAACCACACACCATGAACTGTCTCACCACCATCTGCCAGCTGTGTTCCAAATTACACAATCAAGAACGTCTTGCCACCATCAGTCCACTCTGGACATGTCCCAAACCCCGCACCTCATTTACTAGCATCATCAGTTCATTTTGGACCTGTCTCAAACCACACACCCTATTCACTATGTAGTGCACATCAACAGCATCATTTACATTTATGTCATCTAGCAGACACCCTTATGCAGAGCGACTTACAAGTGATACAGTCGTACAGTCCAAGCAAATGTGGGTTAAGGGCTTTGCTCAGGGGTCCAACTGTGGCAGCTTAGCAGAAGTGGGATTTGAACCCTGGACCTTCTGGTCCATAGTCCAGTACTGTGAACCATCAGTTCACTTTGGACCTGTCCCAAACCAGACACCCTATTTACTATATAGTGCACATCAACGCCATCATCACTTCACTCTGGACCTGTCCCAAACCAGACACCATATTCACTATATAGTGCACATCAACGCCAACATCAGTACACTTTGGACCTGTTCCAAACCACACACCCTATTCTCTATATAATGCACATCAATGCCATCATCAGTTCACTTTGGACCTGTCTCAAACCACACACCATGAACTGTCTCACCACCGTCTGGAGGTGTTCCAAATTACACATCCAAGAACGTCTCGCCACCATCAGTCCACTCTGGACATGTCCCAAACCACACACCCTATTCATTATACAGTGCACATCAACAGCATCATCAGGCCTTAGCAGCATCTCTCTGAGTCTTATGTGTTCCTGAGACTTTATCTGGAGTCCATAGTTGACTGCTTGTCTTATCTGAAGAAGTAACACACTGTTTCTGATCTTCGGGTAGGCAGCAGTCTAAGCCCATCATGGCATGAAACCAGGTTTGAGATCCGGCGGTGCCTTCTGGCTTGGTCTGGCATCACATTCAGACACCATTGGTTGTGTCTAAGGGAAGGGAGGCCAGCTGGGAGTTTGTGCCCCGGTACTGTATCAGAGAGCCTTAGGATCAAGTTTCCACTTATGGTACATAAAGCTTATGGTCGTTATAGATACCGGTCTGTTTTACTGTGGATGGTACAAAATTTTACTTCCCACATTTCCCAGTAGTATCTTATGATGTATCATGAAACTGATTTATAGAACTGGAACATATTAAAAACTGAACCTCCTCAGTCACAGCGATAGCGCTGACTGTAAGCTAAACTGCTAAATAATTCACCTCTGCCTTTTTGAAACACCATCATAAATCCGTATGAAATCTGATTTATTAGCTCAGAACTCATTCAGCTCTGGAACCAAACAGAAAGCTTCCTTCATCAAGGGGTCAAGCTTTAAAACAAAGCGTGATAAAAAAAAATAAAAAAAAACATATTTCAGTCTGGAACAGGCCTTGGAGATGTGTCCCAAATGACACACCCCGAAATGGCTCACCACTATCAGTCCAGGTTGGCCCAGTCCCAAACCACAAATCCCATTCCCTATATAGTGCACATCAAACACCTTCATCAGTTCACATTGGACCTAACTCAAACCACACGCCCTAAACCGTCCGATCATCCTTGGCTATACTGTGGACATGTACAAAACCACACATCCTATAATGTCTCTCCACTATCAGTCCACTGTGGATGTGTCCCAAATCACACACCCTAAAATGTCTCCCCACCATCAGTCCACAGTGGATGTGTCCCAAACCACACACCCTAAAATGTTTCTCCACTGTTAGTCCACTGTGGACGTGTCCCAAATCATACACCCCAAATTGACTTACCATCATCAGTCCAGTTTGGACATGTCCCAAATCCCATAGCCCAAAATATCTCACCACCCTCAGTCCTCTGTGGATATGTCCCAAATCACACACCTTCAACCGTCTCATCACCATTGGTCCTCTGTGGACATGTCTCAAATCACACACTCTTTTCACTATATAGTGCATATCAACAGCAGCATCAGTTCATCTGTCCCAAAGCACACCCTAAACTGTCACACCACCATTAGTGCACTGAGGGCGTCCCAAATTACACACTCAAAAACCTCTCACCACCATCAGTTTGCAGTGAGCATCTTACCATACAATTTTGGTATTAAGTACATGATCTGAGGTCTGATATTCACCCGTGTCACAATAATACATATAGACACTTTTGTATTCATGTCTATAAACAGACTGGTTAATCTTTCACCATCCAGGGTAGAGAAAGGATGTGACCCCCTGTGTTTAATTACTGGTTACTCTTTTCTTTCACTGGATGGGTGGCACCGCTGCCTCACAGCAAGAAGGTCCTGGGTTCAATCCCAGAGTGGAATGGCCTGGGTCATTTCTGTGCGGAGTCTGAATTTCAAAGACGTGTGTGTTAGATTAACTGATTACACTAAATTGGCATTGACGTGTGTGTGTGTGTGTGTGTGTATGACTAGTATTGGTGTAACCTCGTGTGCGTCGCTGAAAAATGACCACTAATGCTGATAGCGATGTTAAGTAAACCAAATAAACAAACAAACCTTCACTGCTTCATCTGATATTTGTAGATATGTTGTTGTGTGGCCGTTTGTGTGTAGAATGGGTTTATTATTAGGACTTGGATGAGGGTCATGGCACATTTTATGAGTAAGTAATACAGAATACAGGTCCTTCCAGTGGCTGGACAAACTTACACATGTACAAGCTGCCCACCCTGGACAATTCCTAAAGTACTTACTACAATGTACAGCTCCAGTTCATCATGGATACTCAGTACACTCCCTATTACAGTGCATTATGGGATTCGCTGAGGCTATTACATAGAATGTAAATGCAGAATGAGTGCATATGACTCACAGATAATGGAGTTTTAGAATACCTTAAATTTGCCCACTGCCCAGTCTGATAGCTGTATATTTACCTGTCATGTTTTGCAGCCCTTCGTATCTAATTTTTCGAACGCACCTCATCCTACACGTCAGTACCTACAAATAATATAAATTAATTAAAACAAAAAGAAGGGGGTGATGAGTCCAGCCCAGTCCTCAGATTTCTCCTTCCCCATGTTCCGTCCCTTCTAGTCACAAGTGCCTATCACACCACAATGGTGAAGTACAGTATGTACTAGTGTTGGGTGGTATATTAGTTCAACCAGTACACCGGGGTTAATTTCCCGTACGGTATGCATTGTTCATATACCTCCATACCGGTACAAAGCAGAAACACAGCTCTAACAAATAGGCAGCAAATTATTTAATATTTTTCTATGCCGTTATAGTCCCGTAGTTCCGCCAAAGCGCCGCTTGGCCCTGTACCTGAGCTGTTGGCGCCCGTTAGCTCAGTATTCGAGCTGTTAGCATCTTTTAGCTCTTTATCTAAGCCGTTAACGTCGCCTAGTAGCTCCTTACCTGAGCTGTTAGTGTCACTTAGCTCGGTATCTAAGCGCGACTTGCTGTCTAGTTCCGTAACTCAACAAGACATGACTCTCAGCTTCTTAATGGAGTCAGTTGCCACGGACATTAGCGGCAAGAATGTCCAGAGGCTGCCTGCTCCAGTGAGGCCTTCCCAGAGGCCATCCGCTTCGATGAGGGCCTTCCCGGAGGCCGTCCAGAGCATCTCGCTGCTCCCTGAGGACTTCCCATCTGCATCACCCGCCTTGGAGGAGGCCCAGAGAGCGCCCGTCTTGGAGGACGTCCAGAGCGCGTCGCTCGCTTCAGAAGAGGTCCAGAGCGTGTCACCCACCTCTGAGCTTGATATAAATTTTTGGTCATACCGCTCAGCTCTAGTATGTACATACATATACTGGTCCTTCTCAAAAAATTAGCATATTGTGATAAAGTTAATTCTTTTCCGTAATGTAATGATAAAAATTAAACTTTCATATATTTTAGATTCATTGCACACCAACTGAAATATTTCAAGTCTTTTATTGTTTTAATACTGATGATTTTGGCATACAGCTCATGAAAACCCAAAATTCCATATCTCACAAAATTAGCATATCATGAAAAGGTTCTCTAAACAAGCTATTAACCTAATCATCTGAATCAACGAATTAACTCTAAACACCTGCAAAAGATTCCTGAGGCTTTTGAAAACTCCCAGCCTGGTTCATTCTGGGATCAAACCGCAATCATGGTAAGACTGCCGACCCTGACTTCTTGTCCAGAAGGCCATCCATTGACACCCTCAAGCCAGAGGGTACTCACAGAAAGAAATTTCTGAACGAATAGGCTGTTTTCCCAGAGTGCGTATCAAGTCACTCAAGTGGGAAGTCTGTGGGAAGGAAAAATTGTGGCAGAAACTCTGTCCAGAGCATCTCGCTGGCTCCCTGAGGACTTCCCATCTGCATCACCCGCCTTGAGAAGGCCCAGAGAGCGCCCTCTTGAGGCCTCCAAGCGCGTCGCTTGCTTCAGAAAAGGTCCAGAGCGTGTCACCCACCTCTGAGCTTGATATAAATTTTTGGTCTACCGCCCACTCTAGTATACAACATATACTGGTTCCTTCCTCAAAAAATTTAGCAATTGTGTAAAGTTAATTTCTTTTCTGTAATGTAATGATAAAAAGTTAACTTTCATATATTTTAGATTCATTGCACACCAACTGAAATATTTCAAGTCTTTTATTGTTTTAATACTGATGATTTTGGCATACAGCTCATGAAAACCCAAAATTCTCACAAAATTAGCATATTTCATCCGACCAATAAAAGAAAAGTGTTTTTAATACAAAAAAAGTCAACCTTCAGATTATTATGTTTATGTTTATGCACTCAATACTTGGTCAGGAATCCTTTTGCAGAAATGACTGCTTCAATGCGGCGTGGCATGGAGGCAATCAGCCTGTGGCACTGCTGAGGTGTTATGGAGGACCAGGATGCTTTGATAGCGGCCTTAAGCTCATCCAGAGTGTTGGGTCTTGCGCGTCTCAACTTTCTCTTCACAATATCCCACAGATTCTCTATCGGGTTCAGGTCAGGAGAGTTGGCAGGCCAATTGAGCACAGTAATACCATGGTCAGTAAACCATTTACCAGTGGTTTTGGAACTGTGAGCAGGTGCCAGGTCGTGCTGAAAAATGAACTCTTCATCTCCATAAAGCTCTTCAGCAGAAGTGCTCCAAAATCTCCTGATAGCTAGATGCATTGACCCTGCCTTTGATAAAACATAGTGGACCAACACAGCAGCTGACATGGCACCCCAGAACATCACTGACTGTGGGTACTTGACACTGGACTTCAGACATTTTGGCATTTCCTTCTCCCCAGTCTTCCTCCAGACTCTGGCACCTTGATTTTCGAATGACATGCAAAATTTGCTTTCATCCGAAAAAAGTACTTTGGACCACTGAGCAACAGTCCAGTGCTGCTTCTCTGTAGCCCAGGTCAGGCGCTTCTGCCACTGTTTCTGGTTCAAAAGTGGCTTGACCTGGGGAATGCAGCACCTGTAGCCCATTTCCTGCACACGCCTGTGCATGGTGGCACTGGATGTTTCTACTCCAGACTCAGTCCACTGCTTCCGCAGGTCCCCCAAGGTCTGGAATCGGCTCTTCTCCACAATCCTTCTCAGGGTCCGGTCACCTCTTCTCGTTTGTGCAGCGTTTTCTGCCACACTTTTTCCTTCCCACAGACTTCCCACTGAGGTGCCTTGACACAGCACTCTGGGAACAGCCTATTCGTTCAGACATTTCTTTCTGTGTCTTACCCTCTTGCTTGAGGGTGTCAATGATGGCCTTCTGGACAGCAGTCAGGTCGGCAGTCTTACCCATGATTGCGGTTTTGAGTAATGAATCAGGCTGGGAGTTTTCAAAAGCCTCAGGAATCTTTTGCAGGTGTTTAGAGTTAATTCGTTGATTCAGATAATTAGGTTAATAGCTCTTTAGAGAACCTTTTCATGATAGCTAATTTTGTGAGATATGGAATTTTGGGTTTTCATGAGCTGTAGGCAAAATCATCAGTATTAAAACAATAAAAGACTTGAAATATTTCAGTTGGTGTGCAATGAATCTAACATATATGAAAGTTTAATTTTTATCATTACATTACGGAAAATAATTAACTTTATCACAATATGCTGAGTTTTTGAGAAGGACCAGTACATGTATCTTGTCCTCTGTCCTCCCTACCATATTGTTCCTATGTGTGTGTGAGAGAGAGATTTACTGTAAAACTCATAATCTGTCATTAGTGCAGTAAAATTCGCTAACTCAGGCTTATTATGGACCTGTTATCCAAACAGCCTGTGTGCTTTATTGGTGTGTGTGTGTGTGTGCGCCATACTCGTGCCTTTGAACACGCACATTTGGTTTTGATTTCAGCAGCATCTGGTCACAATGTGGCTGTTTTCCTTTCAGTAAGTGAAGTTTGTGTAGGCTTCATTCCTCTGTGTGTGTGTGTGTGTGTGTGTGTGGCGGACTGGCTGGCGGGCGGGTGGTCGGTCAGATGGGTGCCCTTTTTGTGATGGGCATGTCGAAGTCCCCATTAGATGAGACTGTAGCCACAGTGCTGAATGCGCACACACACCATATTAACTCCAATTACTGTACAAGATGTGTATCTGATTTGTGTGTGCGCATGTGTGTGTGTTTGGTTTGCTGTGTTGTAGGTGGGTGTTCTGGCACAAAATGTCATCTGTAAGAGTGTGTGTGTGTGTGTGTGTGTGTGTGTGTGTGTGTGTGTGCGTGAGTGAGCATGTGTGAGTGTGTCAGTGGTGGTCCACATTTATCTTTCTCTTCTGTGGGAATGTGCAGGTGAATTATGGAGATTTTAACCTTTGCGTGCTGAACTCTAGACAGCCTGTTTTACTGTGTGTGTGTGTGTGTGTGTGTGTGTGTGTCTGTGTGCTTAGAACTGTGAAGCATTTTTATTCCCTCCTTGACCCCTGATCTTTTTCTTTTACAGTCTAATAACATCCAGCTTGTGTCTCCCTCACACACACACACACACCCACACACGTTTGTCTTTCTTTTATTGTGGGGACTTTGCATTGACATAGTATTACTGTGGCTAATCAATTCTAAACCTACAACCTCAACCTTAACCTCAGTAACCTAAAGCAAATTTTTCGGGGATTTGAATCGTACCCGGTTCGGTCCCGACCTCAGAGTCCGCCTATGTGGAGTTTGCATGTCCTCCCCATGTCCATGTGGGTTTACTCTGGGTACTCCAGTTTCCTCTGACGTTCCAAAGACATGCATTAGGTTAATTATTTAGGCTAAAGTGGCCGACCTGAGTATGTATGACTAGTTTGAATCTAACCTTGTGTAGAAGTTGATGCTGAAAATGACCTTAAATAAACAAACTTTTGTTTTTTTCTAAAGAAAGTTAATAAATAAATAAATAAATAAAATAGAGGTTCCAGTACCCTGGCATATTGTGTGTGTGTATATATAAAAAGTTTCATACATGCTAATTTTGCTTGTAGTTGCCTTGCTGTTGATCTGTATTTTGCAATCCATACAGTAATTTAGAGTCAAGCCTGAGTTTATGTGGTAAATTTGCTCTGTGTTAATAATATGTCTGCAAGTATGTGGGGCTATCAGAAGGGGTACCTACTGTACGCACTGCACGCCACTGCGAACAGTACAAAGAGTTTATTGAATCTTAGTAATTTAGCATAATCTTTATATCATGCACTCATTGGATATTCCTACCGTGGCCACAGTTCTGAACGCTAGCCATTAAGGTCATTAAGGTATAGGTTTATGAATGCATTAGTACCGCTTGATAGCTATAGCTGCAGTGTGCTTACCATAATTGGCTCTAATATGTCATTTGAATGATGGCAGCGAAGAGCAGTGAGCACTGATGTGAAAAATACGCTAAAAGACGCTAAAACTAAATAATTAAACACACAAAGTTTCTACACTTTAGCTGCTCAAGATGTTAAACTTTTCAGCCCCAGAAAACCCAGCCTAGTCATATGTGTGGCCTGGATAGGACGCCAGTCTATTGTAGGTCGAAGTGTGTGTCGGTGTTGACATTAAATGCGTATGTATTGTGGAAATTGGGGCTGATTTTGCCTTTTTATAAATCCTCATATCAGTTCTCGTTTCGATAGTTTTTGTATGTAGATCTTAAGTTTCTGAGGTACATATAACTGCCATAAGCTCCTGTGTTGGCTATAAAGCTCTTTAGGTAGAGAACTCCCTAAGGTTCTGTAATTATTGAGACAGACCCGATGAATACTTGGAGAATATAGTGGTTTCCATGGGTAAAAATCTGTGCCTGCATGGGTTCCTCAGTTCATTTCAGTTCCTGTTTCTCTGTGAGCACTTTGTGTGCACTTTAGATCCCTGTCTTATTCGTAAATGTTTTGCCTCTGTGTGTGTTTTGCTAGCGTGAATGTAGACTTTGTGATTTTAAACGTATGATTGTGTATTTATGCTTTTGAGTATGTTCGTGAAAATGAAAATATCATTTGAAGCGTGAAATTGGCTCTGACAGCAGCAGTGGGAATGCATCTTGGGTGGAGTGTTGTTCTTGGGCACGTGTGGATCGGTTGAGTAGCGTGACCTGTTCAGACTGGCGTTACAGACGGAGCGCACGAAGAACCTAAGAATCAGACAGAAGAAGAAGGTTGGAATTGAACGCTTTATCTTGGAGTGTGACCGCGTCGTCCTCTGACTCGTGTAGGTCCTCACACACGTCTGTCTCACTGTCCTTGTGGGGACTTTCCATTGGCATAATGATTACTGTAGCTCAGTGGTTCTGAAACGTTTTCTGCAGGGCTCCCTTTTTACAGTGGAATTATTATAAGTGACACACATTATGTATTAAACGTTTCACTTTGTAACAGCATTCATTTGCCTCGTCGCATTGCTTCCCTTGCAGTAGCTCCACACCACCCATAGGGGTGCTCTGCTGTAGCTATTTAATGCTACACCTACAACGAACCGTAACCTCAGTAAGTTAATGATTTTCTTTCTTTTTGAATTTTTTCTTTAGATTGTCTTACTCTTTTGGTTTTTCAAATGAAAGTCTGTAAAAAAAAAGAGCAGTTTTCCCCATGGAGACCAGCAAAGTGTCCCCACAAGGAAAAAAATGTCAGATCTTTCTATCCTTGTGGGGCCATTTGGTCCCCACAATTATATAGAAATATCACACACACACGTTGCTGGTTTTGTGAGGACTTTCCATTGACATGAATGACAATGAAGCTTTACTGCAGCTAGTTTTACAAAATTCCAGGTTTTGCTATCATCGAAGGGACAGTTCCTCACAAGTATGGCAAGACAAGGTACACACACACACAGCACCTTAACCATTATATTCAGGGTTGCCTCTAAGGGCACATAGTTGACCTTTTTGCCTCTTCAGGGGGGAAAATTTTTACACACCAATGCTGTAATCTTGTTCTGTGTGACCATGTGTTATCTCTGTCTTGCCCTCTCTCTCTCTCTTTCTCTCTCTCTCTTTCTCTCTCTCTCTCTCTCTCTGTGTTGTTGTTCTGCTTACCCGTCCATCATTATGCAGAGATGTGGCATTAGCAGCCACACATAACACACAAAGGCTTCTAAACTTAATGATCTTGGTGCTATAGAGACAAGGTTGCTTTTGTAATGATTTTCTATTGTGTGTGTGTGTGTGTGGCAGGCCTGAAAACCAGCATTAGCACAGCACCTTCTTAAGACCTCCTGGGAAAACCAGTTGCAGCAGAAGACTGTTTGACAAACACACAAACACACACTCGCACACAGACATGGAGATTAGCGTTTGCTGTGATTGTGTGAACAGGAAGTCCATTACCAAACGGCCTGAGCGCGATCGATGTTCTTCATCTGCAGCAGACGAGGTCGGGATTGTCTCTGGTTATTTTTTTTATGTGCAGCGCCTCTGCTCGTTGACAATTAGTTCAGCCCATTAAGGTTTTATGGCGTGATTAAGTGAACACTCGTTAGGATTTTCTCATATATATACAGTACATCATGTACAATGAAGGAACAGTTGCGACCATTAAGCTGCGGAAGGCACGGGGCTGTGTTGACATGGTGATACAATACTACAGGTAAGAAGAAATAAAATTCTCTGATGTAGAGGATAGAACGGGTCTAATGAAGATAAACAGAGGGAACACCTTTGATGGTGTCATATAAGCTCTGAATGGGTTGAGATCGGAGGCTGAATGCTACAATCGACACAGCATCCCTAACGCCGCTGCATTTTTAATTTATGGAAATTCACAATAATTATAGAACATACAATAATGTACTGTATATGACCCCGTGTAAAGAAAAGCCGTAACATTTAAGAGCATGGTCTGACACTTTTGTTTGACGGAAGGCAAAAATGCATTTATAGACAGTATTCCGAACAACACGGAAGATCAGCCAGATGAACCAGAGACTCAGAGTGAATGTGGACCAGTTTCTATACAATAGTTAGAGGTTAGAAAGAATATACAGGTAGCAGACGACAAACAAGTCAAGTCTAGATTATCTTCTAATATCTAGGGCCAATCCCAAATTGAGTCAGCCTAGGGTGACAGTGGCAAGGAAAAACTCCCTGAATGTTATAAGGAAGAAACCTTGAGGACCAAGACTCAGAAAGGGACCAATTGTCCTTGGGTGGCTTAGATGGTAAATGTAAGAATGATAATAATTTATCTAGTCTAAGGAGTACTACTTACAATAGGAGAGGTACATACACTTACGAACACCACTTACAATTTGGCCACAATTTACACCACTTACAAGTCTCTAGCCCAAACGAACAAGTGAGTAATGACAGGTAAGGTAGTCACACACACACGAATGATGGACTTTTGCTGTTTAACTCCCACCTCTGCTCGTGGATCTGCAGTGCTAATTGGCTGTTGAGGAGACCAGCTATTGATGGCCACCAAGTCCGGAGTTTTTATTATAATTTATTGCAATTTTTAAGACTTTGGCTGTTAAAGCGAACAGACTTTGATCAGATGTACTTGAAACAGTGCATACCTGTATTTCTATATTTAACAGTTTTCAGGAAGAAAATATTCAGTTCTTTGAGGAAGGAAGGTGGCGTGTATCTACTTCCAATCCATGCTCAAAACAATTCCAATGACATGTACGTCTGGTGATTGGGGACGCCATGGAAGGAGCTGGACTTCAACCTGGTGCTCATCAAACCGCTCTTGAATTATTTTAGCAGGACATTTTAGACAGAAACCTCATCCCAAGTGTTTGCACCAAAGGGTGAACTTTTTGTGGCTGTTACATGACCATGCCAAGCAATCAGTGGATTTCCACAAGATGCTGTCTTTATCATTATGGCCACCTCCACTATGCTGAAGAGCTGGCAGTTGATATTGTGGTTTGAAGGCATCTTTTGGCTTCCTCACAGATCTCACAGAGACCTTATCACTTTTTCCATCGTTTGGGTCAGCATGCTGCAGGGAAGTTGGGCGTTATCAGATTGAATAGAAAAATGAGGGGAAATGGAATATAACTGAATGCTGATATTTCTAATGTACAAAAAACAAGGTTGGATTTTTCCCACACTTTTTAAGGGAGCTTTTTCCTGGTCAGGGACACGGGGCTCTTTCACACATCCCTGGAGAACAGAGGGTGCAGCTTAAGCATGCCCTGGACAGCCTGATCCCCCTGATCGATCGTGTCTTCCATGTAGCATTATATGCCTATGATCACACCTTATTTCATCTTCTTTTGGGTTTATGGTGACTGTCATACCATATCGGTGCATTATCGCCACCAACTGGACTGGATTATGTGCATCGACTTTGGAAGATCGCACCATTGAGTGTTTTATTTAGGGTGCCAATATTGGTTGGAATTTTTGTTCGAAACTTAGACTTTCAGTTAAAATACACATACTAAACCATTTTTTAATTTGACCAGCTGTTTATGCTGCAACGTTCAGAGTTAAAAGACAGATTTTTTTATTTCCCATTATAACTAGTTCTAATTAAGACCTCGGTCATTAAAGCGAACAGCCATTGATAGGATGGTTACCTGTGCATATGTAGACATGGAGGATGTAGATGAGTGCAGCTCGGCGTTGCAGTATTTTTTCTATGAGGTTATTGTATCAGGATACTGAGTGCCTTTTATTAAGAACAATTCTTCTGGGATTTTACTAATTTTTGAGTATTCAGGATGAAGTTCCAGGTCTGTTTCGGCTGTTTTTAATGACATTGCTGGCAGACTCTCTGCTCTTCAGTTACTCATGTCTGCCAGTCTCTCGATCCAGTTGGTACAGACTAAGCCTGTATTTGGTCAGCGCAGTTCCAGTGGCATGATGCGCTGCCTTTTTTCTGAATTTCATTAACTTTTCTTCAAAGTCCCTTGGCTGATTATTTTTGTATTCTCTTTCATAAACATTGTGGATGTTTAGATTTGTTGGTGTTCACATCGGCCGTCAGCTCTCAGTTTTTAGTTCTGTGATGTCGTTTGGTCTGTGCAGTGTCATAATTCATATAAGCTTGTTTATTTGAGATTTTGGGCACCTTCTCACACATTAGTCCGTTTGCCTGGCCTGAAAATGAAAGCGATACTGTTGTTTTTTTCTACTTGGTACATTTTGGTTTCATGCCGCACGACTTTAAGCTGTCCAGACAACCAAAATATTTGCTGAGGGACGTGTGCAACGGATCAAGGCTGGAAACGTAATCTCAAAAGTCGTTGATACGTTTGTCAGGAAAACTTAGTTGGAAATGTGAACAGGCTTCTTTTTAACTCTAGCAATGTGGTCCGATCTTCATCCAAGGCATAATAATACACACGTCCTGCCAAAGAATCCAGCACACAAACTATGGTCGTTATTTCAAACATGCATTAATCATTTACCGTCCAGGCTGGGAATGTATGGGAACCTTTTCCAAAATTCAGGAATGCCTATGAATTAGGAAGGGACGAAGATGTGTGCCGTAGATGTGCCCTGCCTTCTAAAAGGCAAACACAGCCGGAGTCTGTACTTCTTACGAAAGATCTGTTTATATATACCAGGCCCAAATCAAAACAGATCAAAGAAAAAGTACAGAGCTCTGCATGAGGCTCTCTAGCAGTGGACCACCTGCAAAGATCACACCAAGAGCAAGGCGGACATATGTGAGAAAAGAAACCTGCAAAAAAAAAAGCCTGCCAAAGTTTGTAATACTTGTTAGAATCTCTGTTCATGGGTCCATTATGAGAAAAAACACTAAACAACAATGATGTTGGAACTACAATGAGGAGAAAACCAGCGCTCTGCGTAGGTACATCTAGGACAGTGTTGTGTATGTTTGGTAGGATAAAAGGCACTTCAGCCTTCCAGTTATGAAGCATGGTGGATGGAGCATCATGGGTTCTGTTTTTCTACCTAACGGTCTGAACAGCTTGCAATCTATGCAGAAACAACACATTTCTAACTTATGTGAAGAGATTTTAGTGAGGAATCACAAAAAAAATACATAAATGAAATTTTGAACACGGTATTTGCTGTATTTGAACACAATTGCTTGGATTGCAAGGCTGTATCAATTGTAAGTCGCTCTGGATAAGGACGTCTGCTAAATGCTGTG